>OMKP01085769.1:0-17367 GCA_900302375.1 Bathygadus melanobranchus | reverse complement strand
GAAGGTGGTGAATAATCTGGTTTATTGTAAGGTTTGAACAATTGAAATGGACAGCGCAGATGGTAACAGTGCTAGCGCTCTCCCGAGTGTGTGTGGTGGTGGCTGGTTTAACCTGTGGGCCTTGATTAGGCAATGGCCCACAGGTGTGCAGCCTCACCCAGCCAAACCAATCAATCAGTGACTCTGGCTAGGTGAGACTGCTTAAACCAGCCACCAACCACACACATGCCACAGTGTTCTACTGCAAACTACTGGACTCTCCATCTCTTTCTTTCTCTCATGTCTGTCTGTCTCTCTCCCCTCTTCTCCCCTATTTTGTGATATGTATGTGTGTGTGTGGGTGTGTGTGTATGTGTATGTATATTATTCAATCTTCACAGTCTTCCTATTTCATATGCATGCAGACAGCTGTACATACTGCACATATGCAGCCAAACACAAGTACTCTACCGCATGGAAATCTGTTTGACCACAACACTTAAGCAAACACATTGACACACCGTGCACAATACAATGTCCTCCTTCCTCTCATCTGAGATGGGGAGGTGGGGGGCCTTGGAGATTAGCTGGGTTTATTTGAAAAACTCAATGGCGACATACGGCTGTAAACCACGACATGCTATGAACACCTGCTGACCTAAACCCTAATCCCCCATATCCACATTCTAGCCCGGTGGGTCCATCAAACACACACGCAACATGCAATTGTGATATGATGCCATCCAGTGTGGTTTGATATAAAACAAACAGGTCAACAAAAAGTAAGCTAACTCATGAAGCCTACAGGGCTATCGGTGATGGTGTAGTTTCCTGTAAGACTTATGGTTTTGCTACAGGGTTCGGGAAGGACCAGACACACACAGGGTGCGTAAGCCTCCTTTTATTCATGGGCTGAAAACAAAACCTAATAGATTCTCAAATATAAACATACATACATTTACATTTACATTTAGGCAGACGCTTTTATCCAAAGCGACTTACAATAAGTCAATTTGTCCTCATTGCTAGGTCAATAGAACAAGCTTATGATTGCTAGGTTACCCCTTACTGTAAAACAGCAAGGTAGCCAGGATACGATGCAGGATACATACAACAGCGGTGTTAGTTCATGCAGTGCAACCTGAACCTGACACGGTAAAGCAGATTTATTTTACGAGGTTTGATTTGGAACAATCAAAGAGAAGATGTGAATACCAGCTACAAGACCGTTGGCTGGGTGCGTCTACCTTTCAGCCTGCGGAAGCCTAACTGAATCAACCCGTACTCACTGTGTTAGAAATGATTCATGCTGCCATGTAGCCAACTAATTGCACAGGTCTGCAATAGCTGTGTGTTAATTTTGCATCAACGTTAAGGGAAGTACGGACGAGGTGTGATGGAGGTATTACTAATGTACTCCTAGTGGATCCTGGCACAAACAAAGCGTACTTGGACAGATCACATAAACACTCTGAATTTAAAGTCTCTGTTGCAGCTCTAAAACACATTAGACCGGAGGAGAAGGATGAAAAATATTCCGCTCTGCTCTTTCCATGAACAATATTACCACATGGAGACCATTATGAAGGCCAAAACTTCTCTCACTCCCTTACCCTTTCTTCCTTACTTCTTTCTCTGAGACTTTTTTTTTACTCTTTGCTCTCGTTCAACCCTATTTTCTCTCTTTCTGGCACAATTTGTGTCACTCTAAATCCTTCCCTTCACCTCACTTATCCCCTGCTTCGCTCTCTCTCTCTCTCTCTCTCTTGTTGCTCACTAGTCTGGTGTCTAGTTACCCAGGCAGAAAGTTATCGAGACCAAAAAACAGAAAGCCGTAGTGTGTGCGTGTGCGTGTACGCTCAATTGCAAGTGTCTGCGTGCGCGCGCACGCGCGTGTGTGTGGGACATTCAACGTTGAAAGGTGAGCGAGTTTATACATCTCTCCGGAATGTTCAACGCATGCTCCAATTGAACTATAAATAGATGGGGAAAAATGCTTTATGTAAGCCCTTGTAATGTGGACCAGCTTGTATTCTTCTCCCCGTTAAGATGAATGCTCATGCTTATGCACACTTATTAGATTAATGCGTATGTATTACGCATGCTTGACTTCTCTCTCTCACACACACACACACACGCGCACATGTGCATGTGGATGTATGAATGTGTGTTTGTTTTTACTTCGTGGAGATCTGTAAATGACATGTAGTTCCTCTGGTGAGTCTCCGGCAGACACACGGGTCCCTGGAGTTCCAGGCATCGTGTTGGCTCCACTTGGGCTTCTCTGCACAGTATCCTGCCAAACTCGTCCCGGCGTACTTTTGGAAAAGCACGTTTATGACCAAATAGTAGCTTTACTACTCCTGGAAAGTCCAAACGAAGGTTGTAATGAGCTCATTTTGTCATTAAGCCCATTTTGCTTTTCATTGAAGGCTTTGACTCCTTTTTTCCCCGACAACGTACATTAAAGACCTCACACTCGCCAGTCCAGGAGATCTTTCCCAAACAACAGACACATCCTGCCTTGTCTTTAGCCTCAATGCATGTAAAGATGGCCACTGCCACCACTAGTTTTACAGCTGTTGCTGCTCAAATAGCCACTATCATTTACAATGCAAGTCTGTGAAAGATAGTGAATGAGAGAGAGAGAGAGAGAGAGAGGTGGAAAGGTGAGAGAGAGCTTGGTCCAGTTGCTTTTTGCATTGGTCATATGGGCTGATTTGATATATGGTTATTCCTGTTCCGAGCCCCAAAATGAACAGATCATATGCAGTACATATTGCTGAATGAAATCACCACCACTAGTTGCAATCATTAGATATTTGATGTTCTTTCCAGAATAGGATGTGCATGAGTGTCTGTTGAATCTGGACAGCTCTAGACAACTATTGAGAGTACACTGTTGTAGTACACTGTTGAGAGTGGTTGAAAACACACAGTGTAAGTTGATACCGAGGTGAGGATGTTAAGTCTCAACTTAAGGCTCAGTAGTTTATAGTCAATTTACTCTGCCTCTATATGCGTTCTTTCAGTCATATGTTTTCTACATGCTGTGTGTACATTTCCTTGAGCAAATGGATGGCAACATGTTTAGAAGATCAGATGCTGATGTAGGGATAAATACATTACCTATACTTATGCCTAAAGCTACAAACACATACCTCCTTAATTGTTTTGGCAAAGTATAGCTCAGTCTAAATATGTTGGTTTCCCTCTGTCTTTTAGGAAATTGTAATGATATGACGACACACACATGTGAAGACAGCCTTGCTGTTGTAGACAGCCAGCTGTTTAATTATCCCTGACAGCCTTTGGCATCTTTTGGAAAGCAGTTTAGGAAATGTTTCCCTCCAAGGTAGGCCTCTTTCTTTATTTATTTTCGTCTGTCTTTGTCTTGTTCTCTGCCTATGTTCAATTTTAAATTCAAGTCAATTAATTTGTCTTGAATTGAAATTGGGGAGAAATCTGGTTTGGATGCTGTACTCTACGCTTTGCCAAATCAAATTGAATTTCATGCTCTCACTGACACTCTTACATTTTTTTGGCCCTTGAACTATAAAAAATAAAACAGGAGAAAATGGAGTGCTTGAGATTGTATAATGGACTCTTTAACTTTCTTCAATATGTTACTTAAGTTAACATGTGTAACAGTGATGCAGACTATCATTCATCCAAGATGGAAAAGGTCAGCGCTTTCACAGCAGACAGCTCCATCCATTTACCATTTCCTGAGAAGTCCAAAAATAATTCTGGCCAATCCACCCTTGATGACATCATGGGAGTGTTTTGTCATGGCACAAACCTGGCAAGAGAGAGCCCTGAAACTGCCAAGGGATACCCTGGCGGTCACACACCATGGGCAGGCACATATACCCATGCGGTTCCCATACACACCCATGCACACGCATGCAGAGACGCATAAACACCAGTGTTCTGGTTTCCTGTGGTTACCATTAATACAAGAGTGGCGTGTAAATGGAAGCAATGCATTATGGTAAGGTTAGGAAGATGTCCTTGGAGTGTCTGAAACGTGTGTCTTCTGGGTGAATGGAGTGTTTCACTTTCTTTTGCTTCATATTTGTTTCGACCAATCATGTTGCTGGAGGTGGGGATCTGTAAGCGTGTAAATAGCTATTAACAGTGAACAACTTGGCCAGTGAACTGTAAAAAAATTGTACAGTGGAAATACAGTTACTACAGTCCCCTTCAGAAGGACCGTGGGAAATACGAGATGCACAGCAAAGGACGTGAGCACTCATTGGTGCGAGATACGTTTTAAGTCACGAAAACGTGAGAATAGACACTTCCAAAATGGATGTTCACAAGAAGCTAGTGTTCTAAGCTCACCCCCCTTGTTATCCTCTCATGCATGTCTTGCGCTCTTATTGGCTGTAGGTCGTCACTGCAGTCGTTGCCAGTCGCTACTTCTTTCACACTACATGATTTTGACTCCCGTCCAGATATTTAACCTGCTAGATATCCTGCGACGCATCGGCGAGTCTCGCGATCGCGTCGTGAGCAGTACACACACAGCAGGAGCATGCTACGATATGCCTCCGATTTCAGGCTTTTGTCTGCGACTTCCAACAACTCGTCGGAGACGTGATTGATTTTCTGTTTTGTAGTCAGCACTCAGCATAGCCTACAGTCAGTTATGTCAAACATAAAACAAGGAAGTTTACTGACAAATTTTGGATTTACAAAAAATTGAAGCCAATCAACTGAAGAGCCAGAGGCATCTTCTGCCGCAAATGTTAGCTTGACAACCAACACTGATGCTACACCTACTGCTGGGACTGCTGTCAGCACAAACGTGACGCCAACGCCCTGGGCCGCAGGGGTAACAATGCAGGACTAGCTGGAGATGGTGGTAACAACAGCTTGCCAGAGGAAGAGGCCGATGCTGATGCTAACCCCACATGCCCTCTCCCGGTGAACTGGACCAGCCAGCAGTGGGGGGGATGGCTATTCGTTAAGAGTGGAAGCTTGGGATGCACAGTATGCAGAGACACAAAAACCCTTCTGATTTCTGTCTGTCCGTCTATGGATTTTTCCCATGCCATGGTATAGTTTGCACACTGCGCGAGATAATGCCCACCAAGTTGATGGCGAAGCCAGATAGAAACGCTTTGTTGGAAGTGAAGGAAATCAGTCATGTTAGCACCAATGTGAAATATTTGTGTGTGTTCTGTCTGTATACATTATATACATTTATCCATTACTCACGCTAATGGAGGACCAAATCAAGGAAGCTGCCAAGCTTGATTTGACGGCGATGCAGCTTTGTGTGAACAGCAACAGGGATATCTTAAACAGCCATTGCATGCTTGTTTTTGGCATTTGGCTACTGAATGGCAAATGGAGGAACATGTAGAACTCTACCAAAATATACAGAGAGAAGCTGTTTGGTATCGTTGTGGACAAAGTCCATATGACATACAGATGGTAAGTACCATGGGACGGTTTAACTCATCTGATTAAAGTTGAAGTGGTTACAAATTATTTAATTTGATATATCTAGTTTGCTCACTACTAATTATAATTTGAGGGGGGCAAATTGACCTTGCTTATTTGATATTTACAATGTACACACAGACAAGGCTGGAAGGCAAAGTGCTTGCCTCTGGAGTTTTGGTGCAGAGGACAGTCCCTCTGTAAGGGCTTGCACTGGACTCTGCATCACAGGTGACAGGACGTGATTAAATAACACTATTTGGAGGATATAACAATTTTGAAGAATGGGACATAGCAGAGGAAAATGTAATTTAATACCTTACTAATTTGTAATGAGTTACGCCGATGGAACCATAACCTTCACTTACCTCACCCCTTGATGTAAAAGGGACTAGAACTATTCCAGTCATGACAACGGTAAGATCTTGCTTCATAACCTTTTGATTTTGAGTGCAAAACTTCAAAACTCACCAAAATGTGCAAATGCTTTTATTTTATATTGTTGGCTAATGACCATGGTATAAGCAGGCTGCCCAGTGACAATTCTGACACATTTACACTAAAAACACTGTATCCTTGCCAGATATTCAGCCATAATTGTCAACTTGTTTCACAAGTGGATGGATTCAAAGGTCTGGACATGGGAAACAGTATCAACTCACTCAGTGTACATATGCAGTTTAATAAATTAACAAAGAAAATATTTGGATATGTCTTCATTTATCCATTTTCAGTAAATGTGATGCACTGATACATACATGGATTGGACAAACATGCATAGGCTAGATATTTACATCTATCTATATATGTATATGGATATAGATATATGTATAAAGGCTGCATTACAGTAAAGTGATGTACTTTTCTGAACTTTTTTAGTATTAGTATGTCTTTACCCACTTAGTAATTATTATCACACAGGAGTATACAAAAATAGGCCTTACCATTTCTAGACTTGACTATTTATTCATTGAATTGCCATAAAACATGCTATATTGTGATATATTGTGATCAAGATATTAAATGACCTATATCGGGTTAGAAGATTTCGGCCATATTGCCCAGCCCTACTCTGACATCTCAGAGTCTGACAACTGGCACTGAAAAAGGGCATCTGGAGTAGTCGGCTCTTCTATGCTCTCCTGTGCACACCTTTCTCTGTCAACCTTTAGCTCATCGCCACAGAGTTTTGCCATGCTATGTTGTTTGAGAACAGCATTGGCATGTGTGGTGGTGATGCCCATCCTGCTGAGACTTTCAAAGACTGCCTTCTTGGTACCCCCGTACTGCAGTACACTGTTGACATAGTACGCAAAGGCTGAAAGATGGTTTTCCCTCCCTCGAAGGGCGATCGCAGCGGCGGCACAGGCATGGTTGGGTTGCATTCCAGATATCGTGCAGATCACAGAGAACATGAATGGAGCCATCTGCTCCAAATCCTTCCTAAGGTTGTGTAAAGAGAAATTCTTCAGTTCTTCCGGGGAAGTCTTCCACAGCATGAAACCCTCCCTTCGATGGCAAAGACGCTGGCACTCCTTGTCGATTACAGCGCCCATTATCGGTTTGAGTGCCTCCATAAGATCTTCATGCTGCATCATCAGCCTGGCTGCGGTTGTGAAATTAGCCTTCGCCAAATGGTTTATCACTCCGCTGATGTCAGAGTCACATCTATGCTTCTCTGGGTTTGTCTTACTGGGGTACTTGATGGACACCTAAAGGGGTGAAGTAAAAGACAGAATTTTCAATATGATACTGAATACTACAAAATATGAATAACAATTATATATATATATATATATATACATTCATATATTACATGACACTACTAATTGTCACTATCCAGCCTGTAATAGGTCATGAGAGGATGGGGACTATATGATTACGTAACGTTAACTACAGTATAAGAGTTATTTTGCCACGTTGTCAGTGTGTTAATGTACCTCTGTTGTACTGATACGCGATGCCGGGCTGAGACGCTGGCATAGCCTCTTTTTCGGTGGTGTCTCTGTTGGCGTATCACGATCCCTCTCTCTTCTCGAGCCTTCCTCCTTTGAGTCCGTAACGTTATGCTCCGCTTGCCATTTCTTTAGAATAATTTGCGATTTTTCAACCCTGACAAGCAGTCGAAAACATTTTACACAAATCCTCCCAGAATAGACACCGGGTCTATTCGCGAGAATTACCCCGACATCTCGGAAACTTTCACTTAATGGCCTCTCTTTCGCGTTTGGGCTGCTGAATAATAATCTCGAATTTGATATGACCCCCTTGATTAACAAATTTACTTTACATAGACGGCATGCCTTCTCAATATCGGCCGACATCGTAGTCTGTTTTCACTTCTCTCCACTCTTAAAACCCCCGGCAAAACCAGTGTGTTGGCATGGCTACGCATCAGCGTCGACTTAAAATGACGTCGGATTCAGGCGGCTACGTTTGTCTCTGTTGATTGGTTAGGGAAGAGCGAATCCCCCCTCCCCCACAGAAATCAATTCGAGTGGACGCAATGACAGACTGAAGATGGAGATGCAACTCTGTCAGATATCAGGCTAGCGGAATTCCGATTGTAACTGACATTCTTTTCTATTCGAACTGCTGGTCATTCCTATGTGGATCCGATCAACATCGAGTCGAGTTGTAAGTTAAGTTAAAAACTGTTAAACTAATATTCGTGTGTTCATTTTGCTGCCAACTTAGGCATAAGCATAATGTTACCATACGTTCGCCCATAGACTGTATAAAATAGTGTCAAATGCAGTTTTTCCATGCCATATTCGTATAATGCAAGACATCCTTTGATGTCTTGCATTGACATTTTCACAAGTACTTTTTCATTTTCACTATGGGCCATGCACAGAATAAAAAATGATAGGGCCCAAGTGGGAACTGTATTTTAAATGGCGCCACTGAGCAACTTAAGCCAGACATTAGCTGTACATTTCTGGTGTGATTTACAGAGGATTGCACAATTCCATGCACCATTTTTGACACCAGGCATGAATTGGATATGGTCTGTGTACAGAGACAACGGCTGAAAGATGTGTGTGACAAGCTATTGAACTGTGAAAAGCCAACTTTCTTTGTAAAATACTCAAACCCTGTGTATCTTCCTTATAAAAATTGTCAGTATTTATCAGTCTTTTCTTTTGATTTCATTTTACCACCCATCATTTACGAATCAGCAAAGCTATAGTTCTCTTTTCAAGATGTAGTTTTGAGCAATTTGTTTGGCAGTAGAATAAAATCATGTGCTGTGAACACCCCTTGCTGTGAAGACTCAACTGTCAAGTTTTGGTGATTTTATCCTGTTGAGTCGTTTTATCGTTCAGTCTGAGTATCTTGAGTTCAGTGTCTGTGTTTTAGAGCACTTTGCTGTGTTCAGGGTTCATAAAGGATTCACACAAGTGGGACCATTTGTCCCACGATGATACCTTCAGCAGACCTATCAGGTTTTGAGATGACAGTAAGCAGCCGGCCAGGAGGAGCTGGTCAAACCAGGATAGCAGAGGACTGCTGATGCAGCTCTATGGTCCAAACCCTTGGAAGAGTTACACCACTGTTTCCAATAATCTTTCAGCACTGAGAAAGTACGCAGTGTGTGTGTTGGTGGGTGTATGTCTGCGTCTGTGTGTGCGCGTGTGTGTGTGTGTGTGTGTGTGCACCCTTGTGGGGGGGCTGACTGGAGAGAAAGAAAATGGAAGAGAGAGGGAAAGGGATGTTGTGCAGCAGGGGAAATTATTGATGACATATACACAAGAAAATGCAACCAACAGAATCCCAACACAACGCACACACTTAAACATACAGTCGAGTAGCATGAAACATTCACCGACACTTATATAGAGCGCTTTTACTGATTATTTTACTCTGTTATCTTAACTTTGTTCCTCTCATGATTTGAGTCTTCCAGCAAGCCATTATTAACAGTATCCAAGCAGAAAGACGGTGAGATTTCACAACGCCCATAAATTACAGCCACAGGCCTTGTCAATTTCATACCATATGAATCTGTGCAAAGCCCTTTTTTTATGGAAGGCAGGCAGCCAGCCAGTGCGTACGCTGGCTGGCTGAGTTCACTGCCACAAGGATCGGATCGAGTGTTGGTCTCATAGTGACAGAACGGTCGTGTACTTCGAATCTCCTTGTAGTATTATTGTGTTTGACACCAGTTGGTAAGGCCGCTGTGGTGTCCGGACCCAGGAGGACCCTGAGCAATTACCTGGAGGGAGGGAGGCGACGATGAAGGGGGTGGGGGGATATGATTACGTAACGATGTTTCCTGGAAATATCGTGAAGGGAATTTCATGTTGAACTTTGAGCATTGTTCCATGTAAACGAATCTACATCACAGTGACCGTACCATGGATGTAAAGGATCGCCAACGTTAAAAAACAAGCCTCAGGAATGAGGTTGTGGCTTCTAGCCACAGCACTCTGGATGTATGCATGTGTCCGTCTATGTTCAAGAGAGAATGTATGAGATATGTATGAGAGAATTAATCTCTTGCTTTTCATTGCTCACATGTATACTATGTATTGCTATAGTAATATACTAATACCAATTATCGGTGACATGTTACCCTTTCACATGTATGGGTAGAAGACATGTAAATAAGGATATATATTTTCATGTGAGGTAAAAGTATCAAGAGTAAAGAGAAAACAAAGTAAATACCTTTGCTGTACGGTATGCGTATGCTGAGGCTTAACCAGGTTCAGGGCCCTACTCTGGTATTTAATGCAAGCAATAAAAAAACTGTTGGCTTCCAGCTCATCCTCCCATAGTTGTCTTGAGCGATGGCTCCCTGGTGGTGTTGTGCCTCCAAAAATAGAAGTTTAGCCAATGTCCACGGACATAGGGAATGTTCTGGTTCCCCCTCCAATAAATCTGGTTTACTGCAGTCCTCTAGCAGCGCATCCTTGTGAGCTCCCAGCTGACGTTGGCTTTCACAGCATCAGGCTGAGACACTGAAAGAGACAGCCTGGTGACCTTGCGTCTTAGCATGTGGATGTGAGGAGTACTCCCGGGCTGCTTGACTGGCTGCTTGTTTATTGCATCACTTTTGTATACCCGTTGATTGTCTGGGTTTTGTTTCATTCGATTTGAGATGGCTTCAGTCCGTTGCCTTCTATCTACTGGAATTTAGCAATGCTGCATGTGTGTCCCTGTTTGACATTTGCACAGTGGCTTTGCAATCGCCCCATTTACAAACAGTGCTTCAGGACGTCCTGTATTGTATCCGTATTTGATTATTCATTTAGCGTCATTGGTAGGCTACTATTGGGAAGTGCTTGCTTGATGTTGTCTTCCATTGTACCAAAGCAAGTGGTTTTTATTGTTTGGTCTTCCTGTAAAGATTGTGTAAAATGAGTAAAATTACTCATTATTCATTATGCATTACTCATTACTCATTAGTCATTACTCGTTATATTACTCATTATTCATTAATCATTAGTCATTATTCAGTATACATTATTCATTATTTATTACTGATTAAAACACTGCACACTGCAAGGACAACAAACTAATGAAGTGGTGTCTACATCTGTCTCTTCTACATGGTCTCCTGTGTTAACATAACTACTCTCATAAGCACTCTCTAATCATGAGGACATCTTTGTAAACTATGATCAAACAAATGTCAAAGAAAATAGTACTACTAACAAAGCACAACTAAAAAGAAACAAGACTAGGTGGAAACCTAGTATATGGCTGGACCGTGTGGCCGACCAATGGTGTAACTTCATCAATTAGTCACGTGCATGCGGCTGACCAATGGCGTAACTTCATCAGTCAGTCAGTCACAGACTTTCCATGTTGTAGGGCTGGCCCTGTATTGTTGTCCAGCCAAAAAAATAAAAAGGTAGCAAGGCAATGGAAAGTTGAATGATTACTGGTGAAGGAGGAACAAAGGAAACAATTCTCTGTGAGTTTGAAAGTTTGAAAAAAAAGCCAGCAACTCCCCTCTCATTACCAGAGCACCTAGGAGGTGTCTGCACCACTCCAAGCTCCCACTAATCACCACCGGAGCAGGTGGCGTGTAGGTGCCTTGCTCCAGGGCATCTAAATAGTACCAATTGGGTTTTCTGGTTGGACATGTAATACCAGGTTAAAGAGTCATTAATTTGACCTCTCTCTGTTCAAGGAAGAGCTGTTTCCTGACTGAGGAAACCCCACTCATCAAGGTTTAATGTGGGACTTCCTTGTAGGCAAAGCTGGGCCAGAAGTCACACACACGCACACAGTCACACACACACACCAAGAGTCCAAGTCAAATACAACAAAGACAGAAAAAGAGTCTTGAGGCAAGCAAGCAAGAGACATTAAGAGATAATATCGTGAATGTAATAAACATCGAAAACATCATGTCATATAATGAAATGTTATTAACGACTAAATGGCTAAATGTAAATGTTCCTCAAATATACACTCACACGCACACGCACACACACGCACAAACACACACACACCATGACAGGGGAGCCAGAGGTCTTGTCTGATGCATTTCCTTTTCAGTTGAAAAGCCTGTCGATGTGTCCTGCGAGAAGCCCCTTGTTCAACTGCCAGGCCAACCTGGGGTGCAGACTGATGAGTGAACTCCTTATCAACCAAAAACATGCAGGCACAAGTATAACAAACCTTCTTACCACACACACACACATGCACGTGCACGCACACAGAGAGACAGACAGGGAGACACATACCCACACACACACACGCGTGCGCACACACACATACAGACACACACTCAACACTTGTGGTACACCTGCAGTACAGACAGGAACAGCTGCTGATCCATCAGATTGTTGATGGATCCACGACAGAAAGGGAAAGTCCACGTTTCCTCTGTCTACGTGTCAGCCCACAGCAGCCTGTAGCAGGCCCTTTACAATGCTGCTTACAGTGGAGGGGCAATGTCTGTGTAAATACTGTACCTATAATTTCACCCTGTGAAAGGGGGAATTAAATTGCTTGCTATTCACAGACACAACACACATAAGCTACGCTGCGCTACTGCTTATACGGTACTATGAGTTAATTGCACTCCATGAGTTAAGTGCAGAAAAAAAGGGTCGCTATTGATCATTAATCTGGATAGCAGTCGGCGTTCCAAGCTTGCTTTGATAACATGACAGTATGCAGTTGTATCGCAACAGTTTTGTTTTGGATACCAACTTTCTCCAAAAAGAGTCACCTAGACTATTTTTAGAAACCTAAAAAATGAACGTCTCCAAAATCCGCTTTAAATCCGCTCCAAATGCACACCGAGACACACCCACTTATCTTAATTGCATTTGCGTTCACTACACTATTTTACCCTTGGATTAAAAAGTGAAAGTCCATATTATGTAAAAAGTACGCAAACCTTTTTTTATTTTGTAATTCCCACGATGGCAGTATTTTTTTTTTATCGAGTGTTGGTAATAGTCTTCAACTTGTACACCAACCATTCAACTTGTTTATTAAGTAGAACCAGAGTCGTGGTCTGAAGTACACACTAACATCATCTGGAAGGAGTCGAGGCCTCTGTGCTTTGGGAGTTGTGAATGATACATTAGCACTCCCATTGTCTGTGTTTCATGAGGCATACAAACTGAAAAGCCTGTTCATTAATACATATGGCATTGAGTTGTACCATGGATAAACATGGGACAAATCCCAGGGGCCTCCGATCACTCGGATGCAAGCAGAGGAAAATAGTTGTTTTACAGTAAGAGTCGTTTTGTGATCGGATATGTTAAAAGTAAGCGTATATGCGTGTGAAAATGTATTTGACATCAAAAGTTGACTTTAAATTTCGGTTTGATAATGCCGTTAATTATTTCTTCTTTTAAGCTTATTTCCTACATTTTGAATTCACACTAGACTTGGCTCAGTCACCATCCACCTGACTTGCCATTGTTAACGTTGCCTTTAATCAAGTTACTCTGAAGCTTCCCCTCCAAGCCGCCCGAGCTGTGCAGTTTCTGTACAGGTTTATATCGTGTCTCGCTGTCAGAGCTGTCTGTGAGTCACACCCTTGCCGAGAAGGGCGCTGCCCATGCATGTCGACTCCTCCATCACATCCCTGCCTGCGTCTCACGCCATCTTTGTGACCTGTTATTTCTGAGGAAATGGGAAGCATGTGAGTGATTCATTTGGGTTTATGACCTACAATTTGTCTGGTAAGGCCCCTCCTGTCCTATTCCCGTCCCAACAATAGCCTCAGGTTGGACTGAGAGGAGGAGAGAGACAGGGTACAGGTAAGACACAAAGGGAACAGCAGTCATCATGATATAGGGTGAACACACATACAGAACACAATACACTCACACACATTTTTTGTGTGTGCTATCTACTGTATCTCTCATATTGATGTCTTTGTCTGTTGTTGTTGTTTTCAAAATGTTATTTTGTTCTTGTCTGCCATCAGAAGAGTGACAAGCAAGGCCTCTGTGACGCTAGTTTGTGACTCAAGGACTGGATGTGGATAATCACAGGAAAAGGAGATTCCCGATAACTGAGAATTTTACAATGCTGAGGTTTCAAAATGGAGAGAGAGAGAGAGCTGTGTACATTCGCTAAAATAAACTCTCTCACGTTCACATGTACACGCATACACACACATACACACAGCCACAAGACCCCCCATATATATATGTACAATACACTAAAGAAGGTACATGGAAGTGCAGCCTCTCGCAAGAATAAAATAAAAAAAGATGGCTTCTCATTGCCTCCCTTTCCTCCATTGGATGTTATTTCCTCTACTACAGTATAAAGTCTATTGTATGATTTACATCACGTATAAGTGAGGAACAGTGTAGACACATAAATACACCTACTTTGAATACAAAGACGCTTTAAAAATTGCCATTTCACACCCTGCTTAATCTGGTCCTCTCTCAAAGTAGTCATAGTTTTTTACAAATCCAGGTGAGCGAGTTGCTTTAAAATCTAGAACAACTCTTGACCTAAAACTCAACTAGATGAAATAAATGCTATGCTCCATGCTCTAACTTATTTATCCCTTATGATGGACAACAATGGTTGACATTCCGTCATCTGCACAGGAAGCAGAACGGTAAATCTTGCACCAATCGTATCTCAGCTTCAAATCCCATAATTGTCCCATGGGTTCCTTCATCCCAACCCCAGAGGAAATGCATTATGGGAAATCCGATAGAATCTGAGACACAATGGTCAAGGGTTCAGCCAAGATTATATGCTAAACTCCTTTTCCCTCTTGCAGAGGGCTTGCTTTCCTATATTCCCTTTTTCCCGCATCCTGCTTTCTTTATCCCCATTTTCAAATCCCCAGAAAATGAGCCTCCATCTTTAATAATGCAGTTCCTTCCTCTATTCCATTTCAGTTCATTCAATGTGATTTAATTCCTTCTCTCCCTGTATTTTTTTGGTTCTTCGTACATACCTCCGTTCCTCTAGCCGTTTTCTTTCTTGAATTTCCTTCCACTTGACCTATTGTGTTGTAGTACTACTGTATATTCACTTCTTTACTTGCCTTTCTTTAACTGCAGTTCCTTTTTCTTTGTTTCCTCAATCTGGGGGTCACATGCTTCATTTGAGCAACAACAAAGGATCTCTGTGGTTTTCCACACGTTGACCAGAGAAAGCTGTCCTCTCCAGAGTCCAGACATGTTATTAAAGACTTAACTCAACTGAGTCCCAGCGAACACACACACATCTGTTTCACACAGACAAGGTGGATTGAAAATAGTGTTCCAGTTGCTTATCCCTAGTCTTACCTGGGTCTTGGAAATACCAACTCCTCCTTCTCATAATACTATGAAGACAGGCGGCTGCAAATGTCTATATCCTTTATTTTACACCTAGATTTACCTTTGCTAGGATTTATTTTGTATTTATTAGCATTAGTTGTGGTTGTCTCATGCACTCATGCAGAATGGCCATTTTATCTGATAATAAAATACAACATTGACTTTTGAAGAGAAAGGCAGACTAGGAGATCATGATGACAATAGCATACCACTACTGTCTGACATGAAAACATCACTTCGTCACAAAGAGAAAAAAGGATTGTGTCATTTTTGTTGACTTTTCATGAATGTCACACGGGTTTAAAATATATTGCAACATTTATTTGTATGTAATAAATACAAAATTATGAATGGCCACATTCTTACAGCCTTGTGAGACCATCCAGATATTCATATTTGCATTTCACAATCAATCAGTCTGGCCTCAGCTGGGCAGCGATTGATTTCCAAATGTGGCCAAACGTTCCCATCGCTTCATTTTCACACCAGTCAACCAGTACTTTCAAAACATTATGACTTCCTGTTTCCTCGTGACCGTCCACCCAATACGTTTGTCCTCTCTGTGTCCTACTGTAACACACACACACACACACACAGTCAGAACTAAACTGAAGATTGCAGAAGAGAGCAGGTCTATTTTTTCCTTCCTCTTTCTTCTTCTTCTTTTAAAGCAGGACGTGTCAGGGGGACGTGTCAGGAGTGGATAGAAACTGAGTGTTTCCTGGCTGCGATGGGAACCAACAGGTCAGGGAGAGAAACAATGTCTATCAAGGAAGGAAGGAGGAGGAGCAGAAGGGGGCAGGGAAGGAGGAGAGAGGAGGAAGGTTAGGTTAGAACCAGGTGACGATGAAACAGGATTCTGAGAAAGAGGATTCTGCTAGGGTTGCAAAAATGTGTGAAAACAAATATGGGTTTTAAACCACACCTGTTTTGTTTAATGTTGTCCTTTTATTCATTTAACATACATGATGCATGCTGCCAAATGCTCTAAATGTAAATGCAATGATGCACACACCAACCAGTTCATATAATGACAACACATAGATTTCATACAACATACTTTTGTCTTTATTTGAGTTAAAGGTGCAATAAGTCATTGAGAAGCGAATAAATAAAGAAAATGTATTGAAGAAGGACTGTGGAAAAGAGAGGAAGGGTGGAGCAGAGAGGGAGAGAGAAGAGAAGAATGTGCCTTGCAGGGGATGTTGTGCGTCCCACTCTTCAAACTCTGCAATGAACCTGTTTATTGCAGAGTTTGTATCTGTTTGTGGACAGAGCAGGTGGTTACGATGCTAGCGCTCGCTTGAGGGTGTGTGGTGATGGCTGGTTTAACCTGTGGGCATTGATTAGTCAATGCACCACACGTGTGCAGCCTCACCCAGTCCCAGACTCTAACTTGGGCCAGTTGAGGCTGCTTAAACCAGCCACCAACCACACACACGCCACAGTTAGTTACCTAATTATGTCAGAATCTTAATCCATTTCAGGGATATCCATTTCAATGATAAAGCTTTCAAACTCTGCAAACCCAAGCACACGAGTTTAGAACAGCGTACTCCTGCTCTCACAGTGGCAGCAGACATCATTCATCATCATGTTTCATCTTGTTGTCCTACCTGTGTTTTCTATGTATTTGTGTCAAATAAATAGATGTTGGAATGATGTTTGCCTGCATTCGGTCCATCACTGTATATATCAAATCACATGTGTATCACATAACTTTCAACTTTTGTTCTGCATTCATACTAGATGGGATTGTCTATTATGGGATTAGATGGCTAACGTTTTTCAACACAACTCATGGTAAATAGGAGACAGTAGCTCAGGGAGGTAGAGCGGTTGTCTGGTAACCGGAAGGTCGCTGGTTCGATCCCCGGCTCCGCCTAGTGTCGAGGTGTCCCTGAGCAAGACACCTAACCCTAATTGCTCCCGACAAGCTGGTTGTTTACCTTGCATGGTTGACACCGCTGTCGGTGTATGAATGGGTGAATGTGAGGCAAATGTAAAGCGCTATAGAAATGCAGTCCATTTACCCTTTCAATAATATGAAAGCAGGAAAACGGCTCACAGCCGTGTCCATAGGATATGACATGACAGGTCATGGGGTCAGACAGGGGTCAGTGATCATAAATTACCTGCTTTAGGCGGCAGCAGC
>OMKP01085728.1:0-10056 GCA_900302375.1 Bathygadus melanobranchus | reverse complement strand
CACTACTATCACTATTATTACTAGCACTATTATTACTAGCACTATTATTACTAGCACTATTATTACTAGCACTAGCACTACTAGCACTGTTATTACTAGTACTATCATTACTAGCACTATCACTACTAGCACTATTATTACTAGTACTATCATTACTAGCACTATTATTACTAGCACTATCATTACTAGCACTATCATTACTAGCACTAGCACTATTACTACTAGCACTATTACTACTAGCACTATTATTACTAGTACTATTATTGCTAGAATTATTATTACTAGTACTATTATTACTAGTACTACTAGCACTATTACTACTAGCATTATTATTACTAGCACTATTATTACTAGTACTATTACTACTAGCACTATTACTACTAGCACTATCACTACTAGCACTATTATTACTAGCACTACAGTGTCATTCATTGGTAATTTGCAAGGGTTCATGGCTGTTCCAATATGAAAGAAAAAAATTACACTTGTAAACATGTGTGGAGCCAACTGTTTTAAAGAAAGTCAAGCCACTAATAAAAGAGTATAATGTGCTCTCAGGATGGTGGAGGATGATGGGCCAAAGTGCAAAGTGAATCATTTACAAGTTCCACACAATAAGAGCACAAATCAAAAGTGAGTCATTTAGAAGAGTCCACACAATAAGAGAACAAATCTATTGCTTTTAGTCTGCCACAGAAGTTTCCAATGGCATGTTTGGACGACTGCCACTGTGAACCTTCTGTCGCCCTCTAGTGATCGGCAAGGAATAAATACAGCTTTAATGCATCACGTTCTCCAGAGCTCCGTTCCCCATCCATCATCCCTGTAGCACGACTCCCACTCCCACCTTTCCTTCCCCCCTCCCATTCCTACCTTCAGTCCCTCCGTCTCGAACATAGTGGGTGTAAGGTTGATAAATGGAGCTAATTGTTTTATAGCAAGGCTGGTCTAATGCTGGCAGTGCAATCAGGCTAAATGAGGAGGCCTTAGGGAGAGCATTACCCTTACCATTGTTCCAGAGGACTAGAGGACGAGGAAGGGCCAGCACACTCTGGAGGGCCCAGGTCACCGACAGAGACCCTCTGGCTTTTTGCACTGTAGCGGTCCTTCAACGCACACACACACACGTTTATGCACAAACTGCATGTGTACACACAGACGCACGCACACACACAAGCATGTTCATGCACGGAGGCATGTGCACACACACACACACGTTTATGCACAGACTGCATGTGTACACACACACACGCACACACACACATGCATGTTTATGCACGGACGCATGTGCACACACACACAAACAGATGCATTTAACATTGACCTCCTCCACAAAGACACAGAGGTCGGTTAAGTTTAAATAGTTAAGTTTAAATAGTTGCGATTACTGAACTCCGGACCGTGAATCAGGGAGTTGTGATTTAACACAGATTACAAAATATTGCGAAAAAGAAAAATCTGTCCCTGTCAAGTTGGTTGAAGGTGAACCTTTTATCGATTTAATTATTTAACAGCCTTTGGCAGTTATGTAACATTGTTGTGTATACTTAAGAGAAACATCCATTAAATGGTTGTCTTCCAACTGAACCCTCCCACTGCGCTGTCGTTATGTTATTGTTAATGACAAATTAAAGTCAACACTGTTCCTGTACCCGCGGCTCTGCACAAATATTGTTTGCAATATTTGCCTTGAGCCCAAATCAATTGTTAAGTCCTTAAAGGCCCTTTTATTGTTCCCAGGTTTTATTCATGAAAAGAAGTGAAGTCTAAACATCACTAATGTATCTCAAGAGAATCTTTCCTTAGTACTACTATAAATATAAATATAAATATATAATATAAATATAAATAATATAAATATTACTTACGAGAGGCTAATATACTGCCTTATCTGCATGTCAGTTCTACAGAAGACAGGGGAAGAATGACTTGGAATGAGTCAACATCATCATTGAAGTGGATGGGCCCCATTTAAATGTGCTGTAGGTGAGCTCGTCGAGACTAAACTAAACCCAAACTAAACTAAACCCAAAAAAACGCCCCCTCCATGTTTCTCCGCCATTGAGAAGGATTGCATTCATGCCCCTGTGATTGACAGGCTAGAAGGATCCCTGAATCAGTCTGGTAAGAGATGTCCTCCTGATTGGTCCGAAATGAGCCAGGAGCTGTCTAAAATGGAAATCGTGGCGCAGACAACTAGGAGCTGGATATTCTCATTGAGCATTTCACTCACTAATATCTGACGGATGCTGTGGCATTTCTCACAAACTATAGCTCTGAAATCGTAAAATAAAGCTACAGTACTTTAATTAATCACCGTATCTAGCACCATAGCGCAGATGGAATTGAAGGTTGATTGACAACCTTATCTGTAAAAATAACCATCACTATGTAAAAAAAACAGCATCATCTACACACATCATCATCTAGCATGTACTTCATTAAGCTGTTTTCTGTTGGAGCTGTTTTAAATTATCCGTTACATTTAAAAATAATTTCCCCTATTTTATGAAGGAAAAGGGAAATATTTTCCATGGCCGCTGTATTTTTCCCTAATTCCAAACATCTATGATTGAGCCTCATCAAGCTCTCCTATGGTAGAGTCTTGAACATTAACAGTTTTGTCACAGTCGGTCATTAAGTGCTTTAACTGGCCTTCCTGTGGTGGGGTATTGTATAATTGGACTCTAACAGCTTGGTCATTACAGTCCGTCACGTTCCAATCTCTCAACACTCAAAGCACCAAGGGATCCGTCTGGCCTCTCTCTCTCTCTCTCTCAGTTGTTGACTACGTTGAGGTCCTTCTCTGAACTGCGCGTTTCCCAATAAAGTGGTCACCGTCTCCCTTAACACCATGTTATCTCCCACCATCTGAGCCAATTAACGTTATAGCTCATCACCTTCGCTATGCTGGATGACAGGAAGGGAGTTGTTTTGCACGGGGCCCAATCAGCAGCCAAAATGGGATCTCGTCACACTTTCATCCATCAGTTAGTATGATTGGCTGCTGCCTAACTCCACCTCCCTGAAGACCCAGGAAGCAATTCCTTCACTAATGGATGAATTACCCCAGCCCCTACCCAAAATAAATAAATGGTGTGGTAAACAGACAGTGTTGCTAGACAACATACGTGTGTACACATTTTTCTTCTTTTTTTCATTTTTTTTTCATTTCAACTCAATGTCATGTCCTGGTGGTGACGGGCGGCAGCGCGAGGGGCGCTGAGTTAGTGCTGTGACGGATCGTAGGTGACACCTGCAATGTGTGCTATCAGCGACAAATTAAAAAACAAATAAGAAAATAAAAACCGCTTTATTTGGCGTTGAGTATGATGTGAAGGGGAAATGGATCACGGCAGCATGTTCTTTGGCACACAATTCACCAACACAGAGGTAATTATCGACGGCTTCTCTCCTTTTAGACTGATTAGGTGGTCCCATTGATAGATTGCTTCGCTCTGAAAATGCAGGGGTGAAAAAAATTGATCTCTGGGATTAATGTTGGCCCCATAGGAACTGATGGCAGTCAAACAGTGTTTCAGTAATTACACATTTACATAGGGCTAATTTTACACATTTGCACGTCTCTGTAATTGCTTATACTACATTTTCCAAATTGTACGTTTAAAATGGCCAATAAACATTTAGCATTCCTATTAATTATTTACGATACAACACATTGATCTAATGTCTCCATTTATGTTTTCATGTGCGATTTTATTGCGATGGAGCCAAATAAAACAAATACAATTCACAAATAAATATGTTCTATATTTTTTCTTCTGCTTTGAATTCTGAATCATGGGTCAGATGTATATTTGTTTTATGTACTGTATGCTCACTGGCCATTGAACTGAGGTTCCACATATAGGCCTACTGTACAGTATATTACAGTATATCATCCCTACACTACAACATATCGCTTTTAAGCATCACAGCAGGGCAACCTAACCACATAGATGTCATTCATGTGCCAGAAAAAAAGATGATTTATTTAATGGTTTTAGCCAAACAGATGGCATGTGTCCAAAAGTAATTCATGCATAGTCATAAACATTCTAGAATCATTTTTTGAATATTAAACAGTAAGCCAGTTTTGTACAAAGTGGCTTTCAATCTAATATTTGATGAATTCTCCTAGAATGTGGGCCACACTTGCAAACCAGGCCCTTTAATGGGAGGTGAATGTTTTGTGTATATAAATATCCTATGTGGGTCATTTTTACCACAGATCACAGCAGCAGCTCATATTCACAAAAACCCATTGCAGTCGGAACTTCAAAATACTGGGTATTCATAAAACATCAATATCCATTATAGGAATTTACTAATAGCTATCTTCGCCTCAAACTTGTGTAGCCAGGAGGTAATTCATAATTTTTATTTGGAGTGTTATTTTACAATTATTCTTTTATGCTGTGAAGTTTGTATTGACAATCTGTCACCACACAGGGGCGCATGCACAAGCAGATAAATAATCGCGTTAAATGTATTCTTCATAATCAATGTAAAAGTAGCATTTGTACCAGATGTTATGTTTTAGTTAGTTGGTAAAGACGCTAACTGTTGACGTGTTGAAATGTAGGCAACAATGTTAACAAGACACACATGCTGTTATGTTACCACTTTTCTTGTGTTAAAAAATAGAAACTATTTTGTGTAGTTTTGTATGTTCTGTTGTCCAGCAACATAACATTGCAGTATTTTTGAGAGATTTCTTTATGTTTTATTAAATGTGAAATTAACATTAAACTATTGCATGCTGGTGGTACTTATTCCTGATTTGTTGTATTATTACTTATTTAGTCGTTTTACTGATCCCTCCTTATCAAACATGCATTAGGTTAGGGTTTGTACATATTTCCTGTATTGTGTGCATGGGCCTTCTCTCTGTGTTTGTGTTCTGTGTTCTGTGTTCCCTTGTACCTGATTTAACCTGATTTTATCCAGATTTCAGGGTACAAGTTACACAAATTGTCCCAGTGATGGACAGATGGATGCCTGCCACATGCTTCAACTTTCTAACACAGTCCATTGAAGTTAAAGTAGTCTATGAAATGATGTTCACACTGTTCCACTTAAATTATTGATGATGGTGTGTGCTTGAATCAATTGACAGATGGATTCCACCGCTGCTGTTTCCGAGGACCGTGATGCAGGGGGCTCCAGATAAGCCTTCTCAGTAATTACTATTGACCGTGTGTTAAGCGTAGCCAGGGAGCGTCTGCTCAGGGGGCCTGGGTTCACGTCGAAGCTTCTATCTCTCTTCTCTCTGTGACTGCACCTGTGGCCAACAGGTGTATAACAGGTGTATCAACGTATACGCTAAGATCTTTTTAATGTCTTTGTTCATCAATTCCAATTAAAACATTGTTTTACTCATTAAAATGTTTGTGTGAAAAAGGTGACAGGCTCTCTCATTATAATGTATAATGTTCGACTGAAAGACAGGATTTGACTGCACCTTGACATAAAAAGCAGACAAAATTAAACTTCTACACATATGTTGATGAAAAAGAAAGCCTGTATGCGTTCTCTATTCCATTTCATTATTGTCATTTTAGTCTATTCTATTATAAATGGCTTTAAGCACACTAGGTGACAAATACTGTTAAATACTTCCAAAGGCATTTGAGCAGTTAAACGGATGTGTTGTTTGCTCACATTCCATGCAATATGGCTCCAATAAGAATGGTCTTTAAAACAGGCATCGTGTACGCTAATGGTATTGAGAACAGAAGGAACCAAATTAAAATGTAGCCCCAGTGTTTTGTGTCTGTTTGTCTTTGGAGTCGCTCCATTTGCTCATCTCTCCTACGTTATGATGTGTGCACCAGCACCACTGTGTAAAAGACATATGCGTCCATCAAACTCTCATTAACCTTGTGTTTGATTATGTCACGCATAGGGAGTAACGCCCCTTAACAGACACAGCGTAATGTTTACACAAACTCTGGTCCCATCTACATTTATTAAAAATGTATTAGAAAGTCTTTGACAAACACCAGCGATGTGGTCATAAGAAAACAAGAGAGAAACTAGATGAAGGTCAAATCAACCATAAATAATGAATACAAATGCTTGTATCCTTAAAGTGTTATCTGATAATATAAACAGGTTAGCCTTGAAAATACACCACACCTGGGTAAAAATACATCCAACGAGAACGCATTTTTAAAGACAAAACCCCCTTCAGTGTGACGGCGTGGCTGAATCTAATGCATAACACATGCAGACATTGGAGTTTAGCTGTATATCCACTCCACTCCTGACACGATGCAATGGTTCTTACAAACACAATAGCATTTCCTTCTTCACTTCCATCATCCAGATGGTTTATGGAGCAATATAGAAGAGGAAAAGAAAAGAGGCGAAGCTGAAATGTAAATTATATTTCCCTTCCAAGGGCAACGCAATCCAAAATACATCATATGAATGCTTTTAGTCCACATGGATGGATGCCTGAATTGAGAAGAACAAAGCAAGCCAATAACTTATGTGCAAGTTGAAATGTCAGTAGAGTAAACTTGGACTTCTTTGACTAGATGAGCTGTCTGTGTGCTTTTTATTAGGACTGAATGGATTTTGCTGATGTACTAGCACGAGATTAATATTTGTTTTAATTATGCTTGAGTCCCAAGTTAACATATGGTGATCAATATTAAAATGTTTCCTTGCATATTGATAATTACACACAGAAGGAAATAATTGGTTAACAGCTCAGGGTCTGTGTGAGCGAGGACAAGCAAACATTTTTTCAATGGAGTTGAACGAGGATGAAGGAGAGAAAGATTAATATTACATGAGTCAACATGTCCCAGATTCCTTCATTTTACATTCCAAACTGAACTATTTGAAATAGCAATATAAAGTATATAACAACACACAACGCACTATTAAATGTAAGCCCTACCACAACAATACAAATAGTTTATCAACTTTTAATAGAAATAAAATAGGTAGAATAATAGTATGGTGATATATTGATATTGATTGGTATGATATACTGATATCCAACTACTAAAGGTATATACCTTGTGTTTTGGATGGCCTGGTGCTAGATATGGACATGTTTGGAAAGGGAAGTCTGGATAGGAAAAGATCAACACATAACCATACCATTAGCTGGCTCTCTTTAACACAAAGACACACATTTGGTAAATGGTGACAGCTGGGAACTAGCAAGGAGTGGTTGCACCTCCATTTAAAGGCATTACAACGAGCATCTGTTCTTCTTAGCTCCTTTCACAACAAACAGAAGTGTATGTGTGTGTGTGTGTGTGTTCTAAAATACTAACAAAGTCATTTCATGTCAAATGTTGTGTGCATAGCAGAATAATAGCATAACAGAGAGATATTTCTTTATTATGCCATTTACCAATTGGCATATTCTGTTGTGCTATCTTCTACTCTCTTATTTGGTTTTCCACACAGTCTCTGGCGACGTGTTCCTTGTTTTGTTTTTCTCTCGCCTTTGTTGATCTATTGTTTGCATTTTACCATTTTCAACACCTCGACTCGCAGACTCGCCCATCTGGTGTGCAGCCAAACAAAGCAGAGCCTTTGATTGACGCATCGCTATCTGACAGACATGTTTTTTAGACTTTGTTTTGATGTACTTCCCTATAAAATGTACTGCCAGCTTGAATCTGCACTGCTGGCGACCCGCTGTGAGGGAAAATGTTCTGCAGACAACAACACCTGACCCATGTATGGGCTTTACAATGTCTCAGGTTGCTAGTGTGTGTGTGTGTGTGTGTTTAGCAGTGGTGGAAAGTAAAATTTTCACATATCTGTACTTTACTTAAAGGTGCTATTGATAACATTGACAACATTCAACCACTAGATGTCGCACTCCCCCTCTACCCTTCCATTCGACTACTAAGATCACTGACGTCACAGAGATACCATGTGATACTAACGTCATTATACTATTGGCTCACAATCCTTGTTAGAAGCAGGAACCAAACATCAGACATCTTACACAGAGATAAACAAAACATTCATTTTGGGCCCATCAACATTTTTAAAATGATTACTTCACAATCATAATATATTTATTTTGGAAAAGCAATACTTGTCTTCCACACCTTTCCAAAAGCTTGGTAGATGTATTGTTTTTGGAATTATTTGTCAACATAAAAATGCTATCAATAGCACCTTTAAATGTGTAGGATCTTGTACGCTGGTATGTCCCGGCACTTGAAATATAACTTAGCTTGTGTAGCATCTTACCCTGGCTACCTGTTGTACAGTAAGGAGCCAACCTAGCAACTATAAGCTTGTAAACTTGTTCTATTGACCTGGCAACCAGGAGTGCTTCTAACTTGTTCTGTTCTAATTGCGCTCTACCTTCAGCGATATATTGTTGTCTCCCTCTTTCGACAAATGTTAACTAAGTTATGACTAAGTTATCAAGTGCACCTTTAAGTATATTTAATTTCAGAGACTTTCGTCTTTTACCCGGCTTTTTTAGAAAATATCAGTACTTTTACTTCACTACATATTGTATGTCACGTGATAGTACTGTATATGTCACGTTAACATTTATTAAGCACTACTGCACATGTGTGGTTGTTGGGACACACGATGGTTCACTAAAGTACACTGCTCTCCGTGTCATCTTTTATAATACTAAGCGTGTATTATTACATGGTGTCAGAAGTTTTCCTTTTGACAACCTTTTGGAAAACATGGGAAAGTTTTCACCGCCTGATCCTTTCAACTTTGCCAAGCCGTCAAACTTGCCAGATTGGAAACAACGTTTTTCGAGGTACAGGACGGTTAGCAAGCTAGCAGACGAAGAGGAGGAGTTTCAGGTTAGCGCAATGATCTATACCATAGGTGTCAAACTCAAGGCCCGCGGGCCCTTTCGCCATTTTATGTGGCCTGCGAGAGCTTCAAATGCACATGATTGTCTCAAATAAGGTCTATGCTAATTTAAAGCGCACATTGCCCATAAACTACATCTCCCACAATGCACTTCGATTTTGTGACCCGCGAAGTGACATCCCGCCGCTAGTGCAGTGTTTCTACTTCAGCGTTTCACAGCCGGTTGTCCAACGAGCGGAGATTAGAAATATCAACAATCAATCCCAAAATGTCCAAGAAGAGAAAAGTTGACGCCAAAGGTAGACAATTTAATGAAAGATGGGAAAGTGAATATACAGTATGTTCGTGCTTCGAGGAGACAAACCGGTGTGTATTTTGTGTTATGAGGCAGTGTCGTTGGTGAAGGAGTACAATATACGTCGGCATTTTGACACCAAACATGGACCTAAGTATGCTAAATATACCCTTCAAGAAAAACATCAAATTGTCCAAGAATTAAAAGGCTGACTGCAATCGCAGCAGGAAATGTTTAGTAAAGCTACAGCCAAAAATGAAGCAGTGAAAGCTAGCTTCATCGTGGCTGAAGACATCGCCCGAGCTTCGAGGATCCCTGATGACAACCTCCACGCTGTTTTGCGGATTGCTACAGCACAAGTCATAAAACCAGACATTGACTCACTGACCACTGGTCACTGACCACTGGTCAGTTGTGAACTGAGAACCCTTATTGTTATGTTGAGTTAATGACATATCCTACTTTGTATGTGTAGCAATATTATTATTTTGCTTGATGTTATTGTTGAAGAAAATATATTATATATATATTTTTTTTTTAATTTAGTTTCTTAAGGGAAAAGGTTGTTGCACTCTGTTCAAATTCTTATTTCTTGTTGAAACATTGTCAGTTTGAGACTGTTCAATAAATGTTAAATCTTAATAAACAATTTGGCCCGCAACTTAGACTGTGTTTTAGATTTTGGCCCCTTGTGTGATTGAGTTTGACACCCCTGATCTATACGATGGGACCTGAGGCCGAACATGTCTTCAAATCCTTCGTTTATGTGCAGGGGGAAAGTGCAGACGTGTACGAGGATGTTATGAGGAAATTTGACGAACATTTCGTTCCCAAACGCAACATTATATTTGAGAGAGCTAAGTTCCACTCCAGAGTTCAAAACGCGGGAGAATCAGTGGAAGCCTTCATCTGACAACTGTATGAGCTAG
>OMKP01085719.1:0-11753 GCA_900302375.1 Bathygadus melanobranchus | reverse complement strand
CAATGGCTGTGCGAAGTTGCTGGATATTGGCAGGAACTGGAACACGCTGTCATATACGCCGATCCAGAGCATCCCAAACATGCTCAATGGGTGACATGTCCGGGGAGTATGGAGGCTATGCAAGAACTGGGATGTTTTCAGCTTCCAGGAATTGTGTACAGATCCTTGCAACATGGGGCCGTGCATTATCATGCTGCAACATGAGGTGATGGTGGTGGATGAATGGCACAACAATGGGCCTCAGGATCTCGTCACAGTATCTCTGTGCATTCACAATGCCATCAATAAAATGCACCTTTGTTCGTTGTCCATAGCATATGCCTGCCCATACCATAACCCCACCGCCACCATGGGCCACTCTATTCACAACGTTGACATCAGCAAACTGCTCATCCACATGACGCCATACACGCTGTCTGCCATCTGCCCGGTACAGTGAAAATCATGAAGAGAACACTTCTCCAAAGTGCCAGACGCCATCGAAGGTGAGCATTTGCCCACTCAAGTCGGTTACGACGTCGGGTCAGGTCAAGACCCCGGTGAGGACGACGAGCATGCAAACCAATTGTTGCATCAGCTGTCCGGGTGACTGGTCTCAGACGATCTTGCAGGTGACGATGCCGGATGTGGAGGTCCTGGGCTGGTGTGGTTACACGTGGTCTGCGGTTGTGAGGCCGGTTGGATGTACTGCCAAATTCTCGGAAACGAATTTGGAGACGACTTATGGTAGAGAAATGAACATTCAATTCACGGGCAACAGCTCTGGTGGACATTCCTGCAGTCAGCATGCCAATTGCACGCTCCCTCAAAACTTACATCTGTGGCATTGTGCTGTGTGATAAAACTGCACATTTTAGAGTGGCCCTTTATTGTGACCAGCCTAAGGCACACCTGTGCAATAATCATGCTGTCTAATCAGCATCTTGATATGCCACACCTGTCAGGTGGATGGATTATCTCGGCAAAGGAGAAGTGCCCACTAACACAGATTTAAACACATTTGTGAACAACATTTGAGAGAAATAGGCCTTTTGTGTACATAGAAAAAGTCTTTTCAACTCATGAAAAATTGGAGCAAAAACAAAAGTGTTGCGTTTATAATTTGTTCAGTGTATTTTACATTTAGCAGACATTTTTATCCAGTGACTTATAATAAGTAGATTTGTCAAAAGAGGGAAACACACACAAAACAGAAACACATTATGTAGGTGCATTTTGCATCGGAAAACTTTCATTGGGATGGCATATTAAAAT
Organism: Bathygadus melanobranchus; assembly: GCA_900302375.1. NCBI lineage: Eukaryota > Metazoa > Chordata > Actinopteri > Gadiformes > Macrouridae > Bathygadus > Bathygadus melanobranchus. The sequence continues at coordinate 10,499 of OMKP01085719.1, read as the reverse complement.
CTGCATAATCCTATTTTTTCAATTAGGTACCAGAGTGTATGTTCATGTGGGGCACCAAATGCCTACAAAATAATAAGACAGTTTTACAAGAAATTGCATTTATTTGCATCAAAAATGGTCCATCAAAAATAATGCTAAAAATCATTCTTTACAAAATAATTATACTCCTTGTGTTTCTTTGGTTCACAAGTTTGGATGAAAGTGCTTTATGTTGCTCATACATTCTTCATCATCTGTAACCATTATAACATCATCGCTACCACCAGACAGAACCACCACAGACCTGGTCTGAAGTAGCTGTTCCTGAGGTTTCTGTTGCTGAATAACAAATAAACAATGTCTTCCTAGGTGATACCTGGCTTGATATCTAGTAGCCACTCTCCTAGTCTGACTTAAAGACACTCCAGCTCATCTTTTAAATCATTAAATGGTCAAAGTAAAAAACCTTTCTGTTTCCTGTAAAGATGATAAAACTATAAATACTGGATGGACATAATAAATACGAGTCACCCCCTGTAGGAGACCACATGATGAAGGTAGTGTGCAGAACAATGACCTAAACTACAACCATTACATAAAACCAGTCTTTAGCAGCAACTGTTTGAACGGCAAAATCCAACATGAAGAAAGACAAGACGTCCTCAGGCACAAACAAACTGGCAGATAGACAGAAGTCATTTGGCCCTGGAACAGAGATCCTCCTCCCTTTCAACTCCAAATAGCATCAGCAGCAGCAGCAGCAGGAGCCCCCCACCCCCACCCCAAATAGCAGCAGGAGCCCCTCCTCGTGTCCCTTAAGTCTCTGGTTTCATTCACAGAATGAGACCCCTTCCCACCACCCCCCCTAGTGTCAGGGTCAGCGCGAGGTCACGCCCAGAGAGGTCTTGAGGTGCTCATACACCACATAGCTGATGCTGACCGCTGGGATGACCTTGAGGAAGTTGGGGCAGAGGCCCCGGTACAGCCCGGTAGGGCCTTCGGTCTGGAGGATGTGTCTGAAGATGCCCGTCATCGACACCTGCTGGCTGCCTACAAAGGTGGCTGGTGGGGGGGCAAAGACAAGTGGAAATTAGCATTAGGTGGTTAAACACACAACAGGCTACAGGGGTTCTATATCAGAACATCATCCTAGTAGAAGGCAGGAGGAGTGGCAGCTACCTTGGGCTTGCATGCGGGTGCGAACCAGGGCGAGGGGGTAGCTGGCGAGCTGTCCACAGGTACTGGACACGGTGCCACAGCCCAGCAGCACCAGAATCCCGGGGTCGGCGCTGTTGGTGGCGTACTCCTGCAGCCAGCAGTTCTTCAGGGTCTGAGAGGAGATACCAGTGTTAGATTTAACACATTAGTCGTGTGAACTCAAGCGGTACTATGGTCACATGACCTTACACGGGAAGACAAGCGAGGGGGGAGGACTCACCTCGTAAATGGCGAGGTCGATGCCGGCATAGGGGATGATGCCCAGCATGTTGGGGACGTAGCCCTTATAGAAGGCACCGAGCCCCTCCCTCCTGAAGATCTGGCGGGCGCAGTCGGAGATCCCTGAGTACTGGCCCGTCTTTCTCAGTGCTAGCCTCGTCTTTAACACCTGGGGAGGGGCAGAGCCATGAGCACGGTTAACATACAATACAAGATATATAATATCTCCTGAATATACAATATCTTAATTCTTACCTCCATGGGGTAGATGGAGCTCTGAGCGATGACCCCAGCCAGCGACCCTGCCACAAAGCGATCCACGATGCTCAGAGTCTCGTTGTCGCTGCCGATCAACCGCTTGATCTGGTGACACAGCAGAGGAACACTATTAGCTAACCAGGCCACTATGAGCACTTCGGCATGCTGGGGCAGCACTAGGCTAGCAGTTACTGCTAGCCAGTAGTCAGACAGTATGCTAGGTCCGTACCTGCTCGTAGGCCATGAACTTGAGTGCTGTTTCCGGGGCAATTTTGATGATGTTGACACCATTTCCCCTCCATAGGGAGCGCACGCCACCCTCTCTCACCATCTGGGCCAAGCCACTCATGATGCACATGTTGTTGGCACGGCAACCGTGGACCTGAGGGGCGGGAAGACAGTGGGATAATTTGTTAATGAGACGCACTACAGAAGGCCTCATCTCCCACCACCTGCCTGACTGTCAGGACACATCATACTGAACTTTGTCTGACTAAGCGGCAGCGTATCAAAGATTACTTTGTTACAACACCCATTGACGCACACAGAGGCCAATGACTCTCACTAGGTTATTTCAGCTGATACAATCAACTCTCCCCAGAGAGGGCTCAACACCCTGACCCCCTGCTGCCATTGGTTGAAGAGCTCAACGTCCCGGACTTTAACCCGTCGCTCTGCGCACTGGCTGTGCACTCATTAACCAGCTGGTTACACAAGGCGCTAGCACGTGAATGCCTTGCACCACAGCTAGTGTCTACACATCAGAGATGTATGATTGTGCAGGAGATTTGACCTACTAGATTGCCAACCGGTGTGGCAACGCACACCCAGTGCATGGTGGCATGGTGTGCCGTGAAATGTATTTTAATTTTATTCAATACATATATTTCATGCGCACGTTACTGCAATGATAGTGAGCTTGTGGTCATGTATTGAAAATTGAAAATAGCTGCCGGTTACAATAAAATTGGTACCATTTATGATTTTATACACATTTTTCTTGCTTCAATTCAATACATATTTTTGGTTGTGAACCACTGATGGAAGTCTGGTTTCTGTGGCGACCACTGACCTGCATCATGACTTTGAGGCGATCCAGGGGAGCGGTGCAGGTGCGGGAGACAGCGCCCGCCCCTCCGCCGGCCACCAGGTGTCTCCACCACATCCCCGACAAACGTTCTTCCACCGTGAACTCATCTGGCACCATCAGGTTCTCCCCCACGTCAAAGATCTTCACACACACACACACATAACACAAATACTATTAATATACACAGAATAAATACTGCATACATTAAATCAAATGGCTAACAGTTAATGGGAGTCAACATCCTGCAGTGTGAAACGTGTTGCGACCGGCAAGACATGGGCGAGAAGAGGGTGTAATTTCATAATTTCAATCCAAATGATTTATTTCCCTCCAACTCTCTAGAGAACAGACAATCTCAAACCACTCGCCTCCATGTTTCAACAACTTAAACACACGATTACAAGACAGTTGTGTAGTGTGTGCAGTACATCGATCTGACTCGAACTTTAAAAGTCATGTAGTGTGTAGGGGTTATAACCTCACATCATGTCACCTGTCTGAGCAGGATATGGAATTATATCAGGAACCCCTGAACCCATGCACGCCAGCGCAGACCTCTGACCTGTAATCTGACCTGAGCTTTGACTGCACCGAGGCATGGAGCGATAGAGCTAGGCCTGGTAGACTCATTAGCCAGCAGTATCATGGTCCTCCTGCCCAGAGGAGATAACAACCTCCTGCCACCCCCCACTCTCTGTTACATAAGGGCTGATAACCAGAACCATATACCCTGGTAATCCTGTACCACACACACACACTTTATGGCCCGACAGGGATCAACTACTGACGCAGGAGCAGCGGATACATTACAACTGACCCGTTTTACCCATTTCACTAGACCTTATACTGCTTGAGCATACACCTGGTTCAGGTCATACCGTTGAGTGCTTCCAGTAGAGGGTAATCTCTGGAATTTTCTCGGTTGCCTTGACGACTGGGTAGTCACTCCAATCATTCCAGCTGATGGTCATGGTGCCGTTCTTATCCATGCTGACAAATTACATTAAACATAGCATTAGCTAAAGTAAAGTCACATTAAAACATAAGTTCATAAATTAACATTTTTAAAGTGCTGGGGGCTAGCAGAAGCTAGCGTGTGGCTAGTAGCATGTGAGTGGTACCTTTGAAGGACGTTCTGGGCATGCTGCTGGGAGATGTGGACACCCAGGTCCTGGAGAGACTGCTTCAACATGTCGGCATCAACACCACCTTAAAAAAAAAAACACGAGAACCATCAATACAACCGTACATATACAAGACTACCATTTAGGCTCCCTTAAAAGAGGCAACATAAGGGAGGTGAGTGAGAAAGAACAAGAGGTGAGGAAGACGCTGGTCTCACCCGAGTGTTTCTTGTCCAGACTCTTGACCACCAGCTTGAGGTCCTTCTCGTAGTCCTGGAGGTAGTGGACAAATTCCTCAAAGTCCAGCTGACCCTCCACCACCGGCTCCTCTCGGACCGGGGATTTCTGGAAGAAGAAATGGGCTGTTGTTACGATGCACATTAATATGAAAACACACACTGGCTGTGTTCTGAACAAGCAGACCAGAAGGTCTGTAACAGTAATACACGTGTCCATGCATTCCTGCGTAATTAGCCTATGCTTCATTACATAGCAATGTGAGGATATGACATAATTTTGTCCCACTGAGGAAAACTGGATTTATGAGTCACGAGGAGCAACTAGCACTCTGTTGCACAATATGTCTCAAACTCGAGGCACCGTTCAACTAGCCATACATCAATATTAAATATGAGCTCCACAGCACGGTTATATTAGACTGTCCACAACAACTTTTGGGTCTTAAAATGTTAAACGTAAGACTAGACGTGCCTTGACCGGCACCCAGGACGAGGTGACCAGACACCCGAGAACATCAATGTCCTTAGGACCGGGGGCATTAGCTCATAGATACACCCGGGCCAGTAGAAAGCGAAACCTATCTTTAAACCTAAGTACCGTGTGACCTGCCCTCAACCAGATGGGCAAAAATACTGAAATGTATCTAGATACGAAATACAAACACATGCCCATGAAAAGTATCAAAATAAACTAGTAATTACTTGTGCGACCAAGTGTGTTTAATTAAAATGCATATATATATATGTATTTCAAAATAAAATAGTTATAGTTTGAAGCATTATCAGTTACAGTAGCAATGATGGCATCATCTGTAAGCCGTATTCTGGAATGAATCTCCTCTAAAGGCTCAGCAATGCGGTCGTAAGTGTGTTGGCTGGCAAACTGTCTGCATGCGATTGCAACTGATACGCTTTAGTACGCTTTAGTAACTGATACGCTTTACGTATGTTGTTTTAGACAGTGTGGTGTGACACCCATGTAGCTTGATTGACCAGATATCAGCAGCGGTACACAAATCATGCAGAAATATGATTTACTAATTTCATTTTGTGAAACTAAAAAGTAACTTAAGTATTTTAAATACAAATATACTATGGCCAAATGTATCTCGATACAAATGACATCTAGGTCAAATATAAATTAGAAAGATTGTAGTACTTACTTTGTACACGTGTATAAACCGTATTTATATGTATGGTTATATATCGCCACCTCGATTCATAAATATTGGAGCGTTTGTTTGACGTTAGAGGCTTGAAGGAGCGGCCGTTGGGCCTAGTGCCGGCGTCACTGCCGCCGCTAGCCTAGCGCCGGCGTCACTGCCGCCGCTAGCCTAGCGCCGGCGTCACTGCCGCCGCTAGCCTAGCGCCGGCGTCACTGCCGCCTCTAGCCTAGCCTATCGGCGCCACAACGCATTCCATTAAATGACAACGAAACAAAATGTAGAATAAATGAACAATTACATACACACGTACGATCAACTGTGAACACGTAATGACAAAGAAGCAGTGCGGCCATTGTTAAAGTAAAAGATAATTAAAAGGAGATTTTTACCTTTCTCCATTTCTGGTAGGTTGAGAGCTCCTGCGACGGCAGGAAAACGCTGAGTTTGAACAGCGATTTGAGCTCCGACGGCAGGCCGTTAGACTCGAAGTACTCCACCTCGATGGGGTCGGAGTTGGGAACAGGCACGTATAGGCACAAGCCCAGCATGGTGATTAAAATATCAAATATAAAAGTCTACAATAAATAAATAAATAGCGACCAGAACACACTACCGCTCATGGGACTACGACTGAAAGCCGGTAAGAAAGAGACTCGTGTTAAAAGAAGATAAGAAACCCCGCCCTATTCCAGGAATACACCATGTCATTGGCTGTAGGAGGGGCCCCCTCTTTGTCTTTGACGTAAATTCACTACTCGCCAATCGCAGTGTTTTCCCATTGACGGCTCGTTCAGATCCGGCCCCCTGCTTATGCACAATTCCTACGTCTTTCCCTTTTCAATGGAATGTGGAGGATCAGCCAATCCTGTTACATCTTTCATTCAAACCGGGCATTCGTACCTCGCCACCTCCGCTTTGTGCACAATATGTTATTAAGATCAATAAAAATCAATCAGATCAATAAGAAATCGTATTATCTCCCAAATGTGAGGCAAGCAAAGTGTCAGATTGTCTAAACATCATAGTAGATGATAAAATGAAATAATAGAGTGTGTGTGTGTGTGTGCGTGCGTGCGTGCGTGTGTGTTGTGTGTGTTATTTTGAAAGAGAGACTGCCGTCACACACAGATAAGTGTCTCGATAAAGACCCTGTCCATTCGACCTTTAGACCATCCGGATGAAAACAGGATGAGAACAGAAAAATATCTGCGTTACAGTTAGGCACAGATAACATAACACATTTTTACAACCATTTCAGCAAGAAACTAGATCAAGGTGAACTAAACGATATAGACTAGAGACTACAGTATAGTCTCTCCAGTCTATAGTACTATAGGACCGAGCCACGCTAGAGTGTGTAACCCTACTATAGAAAATAAACTCAAAACTATAGAGATAGTCCTATATTATATTGTTAGGAGTGTTTAACCCTATGTTATGGCCAATGATTAATTACTAACTCATTTAACTGGTCTGGTCTGATCACCTGTAGCTGATCAGCAATTGTAGTATAAGTGGTATAAGTATGTGTTAGGGCTTTGGAGTTGGTACTGCAACCCTTAGTTGCATACAGTGTCCAGCACAGGCCACTGGGGCAGGATAGTGCAAAACATCACCATAATCTATCAGAAACAAGAAGGTTGCCAGGACAAGTTGCTAAAAACAACAACGGCTCTTCTTTCGAAAATAAAAACCAAGCTTAATGTAGCATACATGCAATAGTGACACAATCACAATATGACAAATACAATAGTTGCTCATTTGAATGAAGTTCAAAAGAAAGTGCCAAGGCAGGCTCACCATTTATTTTAAAGGAAAGAAAGAAACAAAGTAAAATAATCAAGGATCATTAGCCAAATTCTTATCTGGTGATGCAGCTCTTGGGGTTGATTTCAAGGGTAGCTCGCCATCAGTGGTTTCATCCAACTCAAAAAACCTGACCATTAGATGGAATTTTTAGTTCTCAAAGAGCAGCAATGCCAGGGGGCGAACTGTACTCTTATTGGTCAGGATGTTTGTTTATTTAAAAAAAGTTTTTTATTAAAGTTAATCCTTTATTCTCTGACACCTGTGTTACATCCTCCTGCCTTGAAGGTATGCATGTCCCGTTGCATGAAAGTGGCTGGTTTGTCATAGACTTTGCATGGGAGAACTGTGGCCCAAGGTCTGAATAGTGAAGTCCTTTCAACGAACTGGCGAAGGCAATACTGAACGACGGAATGACTGGTGGTCCATGCAGACTCCAATGGCCTGTTGATCTTGATGTTGACAAGGGGAGCTGCTTTCTCTAGAAGAATTTTACATTAAACACAGAACACAGATCAGGTGTGGGTTCTCTCATCAACAGTAGATGGCATCTTGGGCCAATAGAAATTGGATCTCACCAGGTCAGGTATGTCTTCAATCGCCATTTGGCTCATATCCTCATGGAGACTGTTTTGGACGGTTGTGTTTGCGCCTTCTTGCTGTTGTTGCCAGAGAACTCCATTCCTCAACCTCCAGACGGTTCTATTCCCAAAGCAGGAGTGGAAGTTCAGGAAGCTCTGTTCTGGCAGGAGGTTTCTCTCTGGACTCCATCTGGAAGATGACCTCTCTGATGCTGGGATCAGCTCTCTGCTTCTCCTTCAGTTCCTGCTCCGAGAGATGAGGTATGATGGATGAACTTTCTTGTTCAAAGTTGGGTGGCATGGCCTCTGAGGAGAGGTTCTCTGCTCTGTAGTATCCACACATAAGATGTTGTATATTTACTGGTTGTTATGTGGTCATTGTTGATGTTGTTATTGTTTTTGCTGTTTTTACAATATGATATATTATATATATGGTACATAATCTCAATATATGGTGTATATAATATATACTGTATTGTATATTTTTTAATAAATGGTGTTATTTACGTAGTATTACATTGTATATGAAGGGGACACAAACTCATTATTTATATTTCTAACTTATTGTTGTTTCAGTGCATAAGCAGAAAGCCCTGATGACTGTATATTTGTGTACATTGTGTACTAGGCCAGGAGATAAGAGAGAACACTGATCATCACATTACTGGATGTGGAGGAGAGGTCAAACATGGATCAACCATTTTTTTGTTGCCCACCAATAGAAATAAGGTGTGTGTGTGTGTGTGTGTGTGTGTGTGTGTGTGTGTGTGTGTGGGTATGTGGGGCTCTCTCATTGAAGCCCATTTGAAGCCCAAGTCCTCTGGATAGGATTGTCCACTTACAAGAAACTAATAACATGTTTACTTGTGTGTATCTGATCATCTGCAGACCTAAACATTATTCTGATGTTGGACCAGCAGGCCTATAATATTTCTCTGGGTTGAACCAGAGAAATATTATAAGGACCTATGAGTTGGCCGGTCGGACCCATGGTCGGACCCAGTAAAATTTGATCATTTAGGAGTGTGGTGGCGCCCCCTAGAGTGTCGACGTTATATTAATAGGGAAAAGTCTCCTACGTCCGTGATTGATCTCTGTTATACGTCCATTAGGGGTGGGCGATACTGCAAAATTTGGTATCGATCCGATACCAAGTAAAAACAGGGCCAGTATTGCCGATACCGATACTTTTTTACTTAGATGTAAAAATTCTAATTTGGGTGTGTTTTCAGATGTTTGTATAGGTTACTGGTGTTGCCACAGTACAGAGTCCTGCACGGGTCTGATTTTCAAGACCCGCTCCCGCCCCGCGACGTGCAATACCGAACCCGCCCCGCCACCCGCACATATGGACATATGGCATAAGATCCGCGGCCCGACCCGAACCCGCATATCCTATAATAACAATGAGCAGTGAAAACATCTCATAGTAATCACGGTACAGTGATCAACCGCGTATTTGGCTCAAAACGCGCGGGATGGAATAATTTCAAGCTGTTGTTTAAATAATTCTGTTAGGCTTAATTAAGTAGCCTACGTTTAAAGTGATCATTTTGGGCCTTTTCATACGTGTGAAATGAAGATAATATCGTCTTTAACAGGGACCACAATGAAAATAAGAATTTTATTGTGTTGTCCTTGACGATGATACATGTACTTAATCTCATGTGGTCAATAAATAACCTTAACAAGAAAAATATACAGCTGGAAAACCCACAGAGCACGATCTGTGAACGGCGGTGATGTGTAAAACGCACATTTATCCCACGCACATGTATCCCATTCAAAGTGTATATGAAGGGGGTAAAGTTTCGGCACAACAACGGAACCAATCATCATGATGCATGATGGTCATGTTGCCTGACGGACAATATTTGCCTACGTTCCCATACTATGAGGACTATATAAGTCGGTATTTTTATGCGAAGGTTTTAGCGAAACAAAGGGATTAAAAGGCGTTAAAGTGTATTTAAAGGCTTATTGGCTTACCTTTAGTATACGGTTTGATTAGTGCGTCGTCATGGCTGTTGAAAGCTTACGATGGGACATCATAGAAGCTTTAAATAGTTCATCAAAAGGAAAACTCAAGTATAACACAGACTGGCTGGAGAGGGGCGAGGTGAGTTTCTAAAGTATTATTATATCATCAATATTATCCATTAGAAATTTAAATAGTACTAGGAGGTTCGCACAATGCTGGTTTGTATTCTAATGGAAACATCCTAGCATAATGTCCTAAAATGCTTAATGTACTCGTTTGTCCTTTAAAATGTATTAGTATAAAGTCTCGGGTAAAACTACTTAAAATGGCCCAAATGAAGAAGTACAGAGAATTTTAGCAGATAAAAAGCTACAGGGAGACCCAGCAGATAAGGAAGTACTTGGTGATATTCTTGAATATTCTATATGTAAGCTAGCTAGCTACTGTTACAAACAATTGGAGAGAAAAGATCCCCCAAAAACACAGACGTGTTCTTAGGTTTGACGAACCAAACTAACCGAACGTATCTAAGTATTTAATGAACCGGTATTTAGCCAGCCAGTATTTAACCAACCAGTATGTAACCTGTCGCTATGCTGCGGCAGGATATTCTGTCATGTTGTACCGAGGGCCCCAGCTTGTCTCCACTGTCCGGTCACATCATTACGAGGCTGAGCCCCCGGAAACCCCTGGAAGTCGCCAGCCGTCAGTCGAGCCTGGGAGAAGAGGTCTCCCAAAGTTCCTCTCCCTCCTACTCTGCTCCCAACACTGTTCTCCCAGTGAGCGAGCTTGTGGCGCCATCAGAAAAGTGTGAAAGTGAAGAGGTAATCAACCCCTC
>OMKP01085703.1:0-14857 GCA_900302375.1 Bathygadus melanobranchus | reverse complement strand
CCGATCAACTTTAACCCCACCCCTCCTAGATCCTTAGCACTTCCATATTTCTATGTCTTGGCTCTTTGTAGGATCTTGTAGGCTGGTATGTCCCGGCACTTGAAATATAACTTATCTTGTGTAGCATCTTATCCTGGCTACCTGCTGTTGTACAGTAAGGAGTCAACCTAGCAACTGTAAGTTTGTAAACTTGCTCTATTGACCTGGCAACCAGGAATGATTGTAACTTGTTCTGTTCTAATTGTACTGTACCTTCAGTGATATATTGTTGTCTCCCTCTTTCGACAAATGTGTTACTTTTTTGTAAGTCGCTTTGGATAAAAGCTTCTGCCAAATGCTCTAAATGTAAATGTAGATGTTTAGCATTGAGGTGACACCGTAGGCTTCAACTGCTCCGGTGATATGATCATTCTTTGTTGCACAATTTGCACACAAGCGTTCTTATGGACACTTCCATCAGGATGTTTTCTATACATGAATGTCCCGTTCAGCGGGCCAAGCGACGCGGCCTCTTCTGGTGCTTCCATGTTTTAGCCTCCAACGCTCTAGTGGGGCTTTTCGTCCACTGAGAAACGTTCCGTGGTGTTCAGAGTGCCATTAAAATGCGTAAATGTTTTAACGTGTTATTTTTTCTGTTAAAGTCCCGGCCCTAATATATATATACACACACACATATGCACCTAAAGGTTGGGGTAGAGCGCTACATGTTTCTCACCTTGGCATCCCTCTCAGCAAACTTCTGGAACATGTTGGCATAGAGACGCTTGTCCTTCTCGCGCTGTTCTTTGATGTATTTGTGACAGAGACCCAGCTGGACGGGACACGCAGAACAGTTAGAACACAGTACAACTACTCACTTCAAAAGGGTTGGACACGGACATTTACAGCGTCGCCTCAGTCCTCCAGGTTCACCCGGTTCATGCCTCACCTGGGCCCTTGCGGCCTTGTTGGCAGGATACAGTTGAATAACCTGTTGGAAGTCTTCTCTGGCTCTGTCATACTCCTTCATGGCCACCAGGGCCTCGCCCCTCCTGAAAAGGGCCTTCTCGTTGGACTCGTCGAGCAGCAGAGCCTAGAAAACGGAAGTAGAGAACTAAGTAAGAACTAGTTTAGTTAGTTTCTACCTTCCTCTTTTTTCACCGAGGTATATGGGCGTATTTTTGTGTAAACAGTAGGCTTAAAGGCTAAGCTGCCACCTTTATCTCTACTGGATGTGTAACTTGAGAGGTATTATCACAACCTATAACGTACAAGCAATCAAAACGCTTATTCATCCCAGTTTTTAAAACGCTGTGGTCTAACTTAGCCTGATGATTCCCCTACTCAACAGGGTAGCTCTATCACATTACTACTAGTTAAACAAGGTTAGTTATATTTAATATTTAAATGATGAACATTGCCAAAGTTATGCCCATTTATAATTACACAAATCGAATCATAGCTAGCAAGCGGACTCTGGCGGCGAGAATGGATGGAACAGCCATCGTTCTCACTGTCATAAAACAGATACAGTGACACCTTCTGGCCAGACACCAGCACTGTCTCCCCAGCACACGGTCGCTCTCACATGGGAAGCTGAATGGCAACTACTTGCTCTATTGACCTGGCAACCAGGAATGATTGTAACTCGTTCTGTTCTAATTGTACTCTACCATCAGTGATATATTGTTGTCTCCCTCTTTCGACAAATGTGTTACTTTTTTTGTAAGTCGCTTTGGATAAAAGCATCTGCCAAATGCTCTAAATGTAAATACATCAGTCACAATATAAGGAAGTGCATTAATGTTGACAACCTTAATTATATGATATTGATTTTCTGTTATCTGATGGAAGCATCATATAGATGAAGGTGCTCAAAAGGTTACATAGTTTATAGTTTAAAGGACCATACAGTATATATCCACTATTAATCAATATTATTATTATGGAGCCATTTACAGTCTTGTACATGCTATTTTAACCATGGTGAATGTAGGAGGCCTACTGTAGTACAACATTAGTAGGAGTGGGGTCCTCCATCCTCATCACTAAACATAATCATTTTATTATTTACCTATATTTGCGTAATATTTAATTCTCCCCTGTCCCACAATAGTCATCTCACTTAAAATACATTGTAGTATTTTAAGAAATATTACCAACTCTAATCATATTGGGGGGAATATTGGTATTATGCCATCTAATCCAAAGCTGTATGATTATTTGCTGTTAGTTCTTGCTAGACTTGAGGTTCAAGGTTAACTAATAAATCCAATCAAATGAAAAATACTATTTTAAACCAGGAAACAAAAAAATGGTCAGGCTTTTTGCTGGAAAACTTGTTGAAAACCCTCCGTTGTTGGTGTGTTTAGAACCAATGGATGGATTTCTAGACATTACATTTAGTTTAGTCAGAACACAAGTGGAGCAGAATTCAGAGGTGAAGTCTAAAATATGGCTATTTGAAACTATTTGGCAGGTGACAAGTTTGCATCCTTGAAGGTACTTCAGCCCCAGAAGATATCAGCAGGCCCTGCCATGTTCATGTGGGTTATTACCCCACATGAACATGAAATATGTCTTGTAGCATGACTCCATGTCATGTTCTAGCTCGTTATAGTTACATTTTTTAAATTCAGGTTTTCCAGGATGCGTGGGAACCCTGGATTACCCTTCTCAGACTAGTCCTTCTGGGTTTCCAATAGTGAATGCATAGGAGCATATAAGCGCCCTTCTTCCACAGGTTCTTGCTGGTAAACTGGTTTTTGCGGCAGAATGGCATTTGAATGTCATGTGTTTTGTGGAAGAAGTCATCTGAAGATGAAGTTATGTGGCAATATTTTCATGATTCCATGTCATATTTGTGTCATAAAGTGATTAGCTAGGAGACCTATAGAGCAGCCAATGATTTATTTATTATAATGATTCTGTTGGCAAAGTTCCCTGTTGTATTACTTTATATTTTTATTTGCCATCAATAAAAAAATGGAAACCCAACAGTCAACTTCTATGTTTCAGATATAACTGGTATCACCAACATCAGCAGAGGCCATCTTTCTCAGCTGCCTGTTCCACCAGTAGACTGCCCTCTGGTGGCGTGTGCTGTGCACTACAATATATCGCCTCGATACATATCTCTGTCAGTTTATGGAGTATCTGTGGTCATGGAGTTTTTTTAATGCCCAACAGCGACCCACATTTCGCAATTAATTTTCGCCAATATGCAACCTTATTACATAAAGAAGTGAAACCCATAACAATTAATACAATAGACTTTTAAATATGACCCAAAACGAAGCCACTACGCGCCACATCTACAGCGACTCCCTTGTAATGAATACCTTGTCACAGTTCTCCTGAGCCTGGGAGGCCTCCTGGATTTTGAGGTAACACATGGCGAGGTTAAGATGGGCCGCCAGCCGCAAGGCCTTGGCTTTCTGCTCATCCTCCTCTCCCAGCGCAGACTCACTCTCCAGCCACGCCACGATCCTCTTGTACTGCACAGTCGCCTGCTTGTACTTCCCCTCCTAAACACGAGACCAGGGCAACCCATAGTTATCCCCACTCCCTCTCGACCACCTTCCGGACACAACGAACCAGAGGATATCCTCAAAGAAGACACGACGGCCGGCATACCTTAAAGTACTGTGTTCCTTTCTCTTTGACGATGCCGCTCTGCTCGAGTTTCTCGGGTGTGTTCATTTCCCAGGACTCCTTTGCCTGAACAACAACCAGAGACAGTTCTGTCACCAATGATGGAAGACGTGTCCTCACTGCAACTTGTATCGTCACTCATATTTTCTAAATGGATCAATCTATCGGTTATCAGAATTACATCAGTTACTTTAGATGGATCTGAAACTGAAAAGTCAAATGTTTGTATTTTTGAAGTAAGTCACTTATAAAATAAAAATAATCCAAGAATTCAGCATAATAGCATAATTTCAACAAATGTGTTACTTTTTTGTAAGTCGCTTTGGATAAAAGCGCCTGCCAAATGCTCTAAATGTAAATGTAATAGAAAACAGTACCTTTTCGAAGGTTATCAGTTTAATCTTATACTGCAGCGTAGCTCCACCTGGAATAGAATAGCCTGCATTTCCTGTGTTTCCAAAGCCATACCTTACAAAAAGGAAAAAGAAAAAAGGTATTTGACATTCAAACCTCTAGGAGAGGGTTTTTTTTTTACCTACAACCATAAGATTAGAAGAGAACCAATGTTAAATCTAATGGATGGATATGAAACAAATATTCAAGCTCTGTAATAAAGCGATCTAAAGCTGGAAGTAAAAGGCACCCTGAGCGGTGACCCGGTCACTGTGGGTCTGGCGGTGTCAACTGTTGGAACCCGGGGGATGGCCTCTCTGTTCCCCCCTCTTTAGAAACATTGCTTTGGCGTTTCACTTTTAATCCAACACCACTAGACCCACCACAGTCCCATTAGTTCCCTACTTCAGATGGTTGTATTACAGAGTGTCAATATCCAATATCTTTCCAACCTTAAAGGCTGTGTAATGTACAGCATTTCACCACAGAGAAATGTGTTATCAACAAATTTGAATGATTGAAACAATCGGCAAGTGCATAAAAGTATGTAGCGGCACCAAGCCGTCCTCACGAGGATGATCAATAACAACATTTCTGACTGTGAAATTGAGAAGGAAGGACCCTTATGGAATACGCTTGTGGCATCTTTCTCCAAAGAAGCATGTTGGAATGCAAGTTGCTGTTCCTTTTGGCTGTTCCCCAGACGCCTCTTGACCACAGGACTGACCTGCAGCCCTTAAATGATCATCAGGAGAAAATAAAGAACCATCGTGACAAAACCAAAGGGACATTAGGGCTCCTTTCGTCCCCTCACCCCATGAGTAATGTTTAACAGGTTTCATACCAATGCTGTTTTCGTCAAAGTGACCGCATGCCTCAGAAATGACTTGTTTAATCCTTACAGACGGTCAGCATGTGGGGAAACTCCCTCTGTGTGCCTCTCTCTCGCGCTCTGTTCTACTTATGTTTAGTTACATAAAGTTTTGAAATTTCATTTATCGAAATTTTGATTAATGCATGCTTTGTGTAAGTGTATTCCTCAGTCACATATTGTGGTAAGGTAATCACTTGATCAAATGCATGTTCATTGTTTAATAGAAATTATTTTTATGGTGTTCATCCACTGAAACCTCACTCTTTCGAGATTGTCTTTTGCAAGACGATCGAGAAGCCAAGAGTGCCAAGAACCGCTACAGCAAGGCAGTGTGTAAGAGTGCACGACCCTAGCCATCCAAGTCAAGCTTAGTTATAATTCGGGTAGCTTTTAGAAAGCGCACCAAAAGTGAATCGAGTTATTAAACGGAACGCCCGCCAACTAAGTTTATCGATTCAATATAGTCCAGAAGTCCCGGAACAAGACAGTGTTTACTAAGAGACGCTGATCTAAATCGAGTTCGTGCCAAGAGACGACTGCGGTTTGTTTTGGGCGGCGACCATCCGCTAGCCTGATCTAACCTATCAAATCGCCGCTGGACCAACGTGATCCTCGCTGGGACTGGAGAGCGCCAGGAGAGATCCACCTTCCTCGGGGCTGATCACCACTCCAGTCGAGTCTCCGGGACGCACGGCCGAACCACCACCGACAGCGTCATCACGTCAACAGTCACTCTACTTACTGTCTCTCATGAGAGTCGATGCAACCTTCTTTATAAGTCAGGGAAACTGTTAGCTTTTATTAATCTCTCCAGATTATACCCGTGTGTTGAGTTTTGGCTGTTTTGCTTATGTTGTTTCACTTCCCAATCACTTATTCATGTTGGTTAAACCCATTTGTTTGTATTAATAAACCCCATCATAATCAAAGGAGGACGTAGTGCTCGTGGTTGTTGGGTCGTAGAATCACTGACTTGGACAAGAACTTTGACTTCTGATAGATTAAATTGGCTCAGTTAATTAATCTCACAACATAATTACTAATCAATATTAGTTATAACGGAAGTGGTGTCCCATTGGAATAGTTAAGTAAACAAAGTTATATTTAAATCTGTTTAAGCCACTTAATCACACTACAATTAGGTTTCAAGATCATGACTAAATAAGCGGTATTCTCTGCTCCGAAACGCTGGGGGAGTGTCTGCTGAAACCACGCCCACTTGTGGGTAAAACGGATGCTCCATACATACCGCGAGGTGTGTGTGTGTGTGTGTGGAGCGCCATCTGGGCAGTGGTTGATGTTGACGCAGTATAACACACTACACATGCTCTAAAAGAACAGACGCATCAAAACATCTGATCTTTCCAATTGGTGTCTAATACAAGATTCCTCAAGTATTAATCTACACAATGTAAGAAGAAGTATCAAGAAAATAAGATAAGTAAATCAAACAATGGCACTGGTAATGTGAAGTCATACTTGGGCTTAATGTTGAAGAGGGACTCCTCGCCCTGCTCCATAGCCATGATAGCCTTCTCCACACCATTAGGTAAGCCCAGGCTCTCTCCGTCGCCAATCTCAAACTTCATCTCTCGCTGGTCGAACGCTCGGCCCTCGACGGTACCCTCCACCGTAACTACAAACACAGAGTTGCCTGGGTTAGATAGCCATGACTTGACAAGACCACAGGATCCAATGGCTGATGGCAGGGTTAGGTACAGTACAGCTCAAGACCACAGGATCCAATGGCTGATGGCAGGGTTAGGTACAGTACAGCTCAAGACCACAGGATCCAATGGCTGATGGCAGGGTTAGGTACAGTACAGCTCAGCAGATGATGGTGCTGACCTTCAACTGCTGCTCCTTCGTTTGGTTTGGAGTAGCCTTCCCCTTTGGTAATGATACGACGGATTATCCCTCCATCCTCATTCTCAGTAATGTCCTCTCCTCTGAACTCAAAGAGCTCCACCTAAGAGAAATATATACAGACATATATGTATCCAACAACACATACAACCCCGGGCTAATGCACGCATAAACACATGTTTGGTCATCAGCCACCCTGCCAAGGAAAACACAAGCAAAACAAACATATGGAACCAGAAATAAGAGCAAATTGAAAATAAATGATCTATAATCCCTTCATTACCCGGGATGGGTATCGCTAAGATTTTTAATGATACTACAACTTATCGATCCGGTACTTTACTGGTACTCTTACGGGTTCTTTTAAAGGAAAAAAGAAAAGACTTGTTGTTTAAGTACAAGTTAAGGGGGTCGTGTTTCCAATGAGAGCTCACACCAGCACTGCCATAGCACCTCGCTATAACTACCAGCACTGCTCAAAGCCTTGGTGCACACCCTCGCGCCATCCATTGCCACCGTTTATATTAAACACAGAAGCTAACAATCGTACGCTGTCTTTTCTACTACACTTCAGCATGCCGCGCTCCGTGGCTCGTCCGGTGTGCGACCCGCTTTACATTGACGCTCTGCTGTAGCCGACCGGGACAAAAAGTGGATCCAAAAGCCGCTGACTTCCTCCACACAGTCAACTAAATGTCCGCGTCAGCCCTATTTTGAAACGTTACATGGTGGCGCTGGAAAGGAGCACGGCATCGACTCATGAAGTGGAACCGCACTGCGTGCGTGCGGACAGAAGAGAAGGATCTATTCTGGTTCGGGCTCTTACTGCAAATTAGAAACTGAGCTGGTAAAATGTGCAAGATAACGTTTATGTAGCAATAATAAATAGGAAGCCTATTGTCTTCATTTGGTTTACTGCAGACTGGCAATGCTAGCAGAGTGCCGGAAAAAACAGTAGGCCTACGCTGCTTCACAAATAAGTGAGTTGAAGAGCTAGTCTATTGCGTTAGCCTACCCTCTCTGGTTGAAAGCGTGTCACTAACTGTGTGGGCTAACTTGTGGTTTTTCCCAGGAAAGTCGCCACGACACCCACTTCATAACTTTAATAATATTGCTAATGCAAGGGCTTTCATCAGTGGGCCACAGGCTCAATCACCAGCGTGTCACCTCATTCTGCGATAGATTTAACTGACATTTATTTACATTCAAATCTCGAGATTATTATTTAAATGACAAGATGAAGATTACATCAGAGATACAGTTCCAGTGTTTTATTTGGAAATGTTTAAAAAGGTTTTACATTATTCAAGTGACTGGGACCACATACACCTACAACAGACTTACCTGGAATATAAGTGTGGCATTTGGGGGTATCTTCGGTGGACTGCCTGCAGACCCGTAGGCATATTCTGGTTTGCAGATTAGCTGACACACCTCTCCTATTTTCATTGTGGCTACACCAATGTCCCACGCTTTTATCACTTGACCTAATCACATGGGAATAACACAAACATGTTATTTCGGCAAACGGCAATACCAAACCAGGGAAGGAGAATAATGTGTGTGCCCATGTCGGAGTTTAAGTGGAGCCAACCTTTGCCCAATTCAAAGGAAAACTTCTCCCCCCGGTCTCGGCTCGAGTCAAACGGTGTGCCGTCCAACAGTGTTCCCACATAGTGCACGAACACCTTGTCGCCGGTCATAGGCAGCTCTGTGCCCGTGCCTTCAGTCTTCACCAACTACGGAACAGAAGCAGAAGCAGCGACACAGGGCATCTGAGTCAAGCAAAAACAAACGTGACTATCGAAATGGAAAGAGCGAGGATATTGACTGCAGCTATGTGTATTTGCGGTCGGGACAAGATAAAAGTGTTCATTGTGAGGCACAGGGGTCATGCTACCATGTGGGATGAGCAGCCTCGTATCACTTGCTGCTAGCTTGAGTAGCTGTGCTTCATCTTCTAGACCATTCCAGAAATGTGCCTATGAACGCGGGGTTGCTGAACAGCCATTTCGCTGCCACCTTACTTAATAGCCCAAGAGGTGACATTTACCTATTCTCCAATTAAGCACCCGTTTAAATCAAAGTCAGATCGCCCGTTAATTATGCAATCTGAGACAACGCGTGGTCATTTTAGCCGGAGCTAGCAAAGATTAGCAAAGTCCACGGCGCCGCTTTAGCACAATATAGGTCAGATAACGAGCAATAGAGTATAACAAGCACATAAGGGTGAGCACGTCGCTAACCTTTAACCCAGACTACCTAGTCGATAACACTGGACGCATGAGGAACGAGGTACCTTCAATACACCCCCGTCTTTCTTCGGGGTAACGTCCTCTCCCTCCATCGGGACGTCGTGTTGTCCTCCGCTCGTCGGCTCTTCGACCGTCATCGTGTCGGAGCGGACACCCGAGTCCCCCGGATCCAACGTGCGGACACTTGACAGACAGGGAGACTTGCTAACCACGTCGCCGTTAACCGAAACACGCTTCCTGTGCGCAGAATACGTGCCGACTGCCTTGCAGTATTAACAGCGAGGTGGATTATCCGGTAGGATGACGTACTGCGTCTCGCGCGCACTAACCGCTCGTCTAGTTCAGCAGAAGCCGTCCTCGCGCTCCACGGGTCCACGTTGCCATTCAGCGGCACACTAAAACAAACGGACCGACCGACCGCCTGCAGCAGAGAAGTTTCCAGACGCGGGGCGGGATCAGGAGATGTCTCTACTTTGGTCGCGACCTCCGTGTGTGTTTACAGTGCCGCGGGCAGGCGGTGCACGTACTGTGACCCCACTGCATTGCAGCCGTTTAATGGGAAATACATCCGTGGTGATTTGAATATACAGTTTCTAATCGTCCAATTTATCGTTTTCTGGAATTCGATTTAGCAGTTTATAAGCAAAATGAGTCACAAGTAGACATTGCCCCGTTTACCGGGCGACTCCGTGAAACCTAAACGCGCGCTCCATTAATTACCTCGCCTGCCATTGGTCAGATTTTATGTCCCTTGGACCACGTTGGCGCGTTTATTGAAAGACTGAGGACACTAGATTGTACCTTATAAAACGACAGCTATATTTCCAAATTCATTCAATTCATTATCGTCAATAGAGCACTTAGCAGCAGGTACGGTATGTTTCTGGACTTCACTAGATCCATAGATACACCTAGGGTTTTCTGCTCTGTTATTGTATGTTTAGCTTGTGTCTGTGATCAGAGTAGCTGTCTGCATTTTAGGGTTGTTGTCGTGTATATAACATCAGTCTCCAGTGTGTGTAGGACTGGTAGTTCGGCTAACATGGCCAGTTACGGAGGTTTTGAATGCTTTAATTGCCTTTTGAATCTGAATGCTGTTTAGTTTAATAACTGGATAACCTCACCCCCTTTTCTATGTGTCATCCAGGAGCACATATTTCGTTTTACAGGTGCTGGCATGGCCAACGACATCCCCCAGTTCCCATTTCCATACCAGCCCTACCCCATTCAGGAGCAGTTTATGCGAGCGCTGTATGGCGCCTTGGAGGACAGCAAAGTTGGCATCTTTGAGAGTCCCACGGGAACGGTACGCTATGTTGAGTCCGAGGACCTTTTAGATGTAGAGCAGCCTCCAACACTAACACTAACTCTAACACTACAATCCACCACGTATTCTCTCTCTCTCTCTCTCTCTCTCTCTCAGGGCAAATCTCTCAGCCTGATATGCGGAGCCCTTAGTTGGCTAAAGGACTTTGAGGAAAGGAGGAGACTGGAGACGGCTGCTCTCCTACAGGAAGGAGAAGCGGTCCTTTCTGCTTCCACCACCACCATCTCCTCCTCCTCTGCTTCTTCTCAAAACTCCTCTGCAGACCCAGACTGGATCACTGACTTTGTGCAGAAGAAATCCGAGCGTGAACTAGTTTCCAAGATAAAGGTGGGGTGTATGACAGAATCTATAAATGTTTGATGTATAATCTGATAATCTGTGGCTTGATGGGAATATTTAGTGAATTGTTGTTTTGTGACTGGCGGATTTAGGAGGACGAGATGAAACGGAAGAAGCGCGAGGAACGGCTAGAAATGATTAGACACGACGTTAAGCTAAAATATGCATTCAAAAGAAAGGTAGGAGAGTCTGAAGACTTGACACTCTAGGAAACTGCCGAGTCAGAAGAGTTGCACCCGGGCCTGTGTATTATAAGTGATATTTGTTAAATTGATGTAACAAACACATATTTTACATTCACACTTAATGTAGCAGAAGCCTTCATTCAAAGTGACATATGAGCCTGAGCACATTCGGAGCATGCAAACAATGGTAGTCAGGTGCATAGTAGTAGATGATAATACTCTGAAAATATAAATAAATGTCAGATAACAAAGAAGTGGCACACATCAGTTGATTTGTGTACATCACACATGTATTGGTACACATGCACCTTTTCTATTCAACTAAAACCCAGGGTGTGTGTGTACACAGAGCAGTGAGGAGGACGAGGCATTGAAGCTGCTGCAGCTGAGTAAAGGAGCCCAGGAGGAGGAGGCGCCGGGAGACGCGGGGGAAGAGGAGCTCATCGTGGCCGAGTACGAGAGTGAGGACGACTCCACGGCCAAGAGCAAGTACGTACACGTCGCCTCCCTCTGTAAGAACAGAAGGCTGACGGACAGAGACGCAAGGATAGGATGTGACGTATCTCCATACCCGATACAGATTCTGTGGCGATGAAGATGAAGATGATGACTTGGTGGAGGAACACGTTACTAAGGTGTGTGTCCGTGTTTATGCGCGTGTGTCACACTGAGTTGGAATCACACTTGTGTGTTTGTGTTGCGTGTGAATCGTGCGTAACACCTAAGCATATGCTACTTCCTGTTAGATCTACTACTGCAGCCGGACCCACTCTCAGCTGGCCCAGTTTGTGCACGAGGTGCAGAAGAGTGTGTTCTGCAAGGACGTGCGCGTGGTCACGCTAGGCTCACGGCAGGTAAGCAGATAGATGGTCATGTGTTGTCCTCAAAGATGACATTCATTTACACTGGGACACACGTTTAAACACAGCACAGACACAGTAGGCAAGACGTAATAATACAATACAACACAGGACTCCTGAATACATAGACACATTAAAGAAAGAGGATTCCAGGCTGTTGACGAGAGAGTGGGATTATTGAGTGCAAATACACACGCATACTCAAGCACACATACACACACAACTAGATGGTGAGTGTGTGTGTATGTATGCGTGCGCATATGGACACGCACACACACACACACACACACACACACACTCGATGGGGGGGAGGACTTGGTTTTCAGGAACATGTTAGAAAGGTGCATACTTGTATATTGCTGTATAAGATTAAGTCATGGTGGAGTTTATTTACTGTTATAAATACCCAGGTCCACATTATATGAAACCATGTAACTCTAAGCCCGCTTAAGTGCAAGGAAACCCCCCCACAGCCAGAGGGAAGAGACCTTGAGAAGGAACACAGACGACAGATCCTTCCACTCAGGGACGTCTAGACAAAACAAAGCAGACATTAAGGTTGTGTCGTGTTAAGTTATGAGAGAAGCTACATGACTGTAGGCTAGTCTGTTTGTCAAAGTAAGCGCACCTTGAAAAATGATTCTAGTTCATAAGCTAATGGCAAATGCTATAGGCTACTAGGCACTAGCTTCTGGTGCTAGTCCAGCTATACAGTGCTGGTCAGTAGCTGTTGAATGCAGATGGCGAGGGCATCATCCACTCATGTTGTTATTAGTAGGGGAACCGTAGGGAACAGCAGCCAGCTTCTGCCTGAAAGACGGCTACCGGAGTCCAACTCATTGAACCAGGGCTAATATTATGGTCTGTTTTCTGTAGAGTCTTTGCATCAACGAGGATGTGCGTCGCCTGGGCAGCCTCCAACGCATCAACGACCGCTGCCTGGAGCTGCAGAAGAACAAACACGGTGAAGAGAGACACAACCTGATAGCTGTATTTGTGTGTTCTCACAGACAAACAACCCAATTGGTTGAGTTTTTCCAATATGCATTCTTGTATGCTTTTCCGTAAGTTTCCAATAACCAATAAGCAGATCCCAATGCAGAGTAGTGAGCGACATGGCCCGTGGGTGGGGGGATGAGTCCAGGAGGCCAAACACCAAAGTAGTGTTAGATCCAATAGATCAATAAATGATCATTCTGATGCATGATGATCAATACAGCAAATGATAAAATGGATAACAATGTAAAACCCATCATTCTCATATTAAAGCTGGCCGACCTTATAATGTCAATTAGATCCACAATAATTCATGTATGTAAATGTATCAACTTGACAACACCCTCAAAACAACGTTCTCTAAAAAGGTTCAAAATCTAAAATGTAATCAACTCTCAGCCAATGGTCAGATTCAATGCATTCAAGACAAAATCAAAACTAGAAGGATATCCAAAACCAAGTGGTGGTCATGTGTCCCTCGGCAGTCCCTGAAGCTCCAACCTCCTGCTCAGAGGCTCAGCCTTGTTATACCCTTCCAAGGTGATGTCATACAGCTACTCAAACCATAGACTTTACCATATATGGTAGACACGTTTCTGCTTTCGCTATGTTCTAATGTATTCATCCATGTTACCCTGAAACGCAGGAACCTAGCTCTTCTCTTTATGCTGGAAGGCAGGAACCTAGCTCTTCTCTTTATGCTGGAAGGCAGGAACCTAGCTCTTCTCTTTATGCTGGAAGGCAGGAAGTTGGTGGTCCTTTGGTATCTTTATGATCCCTGGGTACAAAGAGGAAACGTTGTTCATGTATTTATTACTTACATTTCAACCTTGGTTTAGCAATTAAAGTGTAACTTTAAAATGTAATTTAAATGTAACATTTCATTTTGGCTATATGAATAGAACTATGAATGTAATTTTGGCTCTAGTTCCCTGGCCAACCACGCAACGGGCTTTTGGAAATCATGTACCTGCTTTTTACATTTAAAAAACAAAACAAAAGATTCTACATTTTCTTCTAACCCTTGCAGAGAAGCAGCACCAGGAGGAGGGGGCGAAGCGTCAGCGAGGTCCGGCCAAGGCCGTGTGTCCGTACATGGGGGCCGCGGCGCTGCAGACGCTCAGGGACGAGGTGCTGGGGGCGGTCAGCGACATCGAGCAGCTGGTCACGCTGGGCGGCAAAACGCGCGCCTGTCCGTACTACGCCACACGCCTCGCCATCCCCCTGGCCCAGGTGAGCAGCACCGTACCATGTCATTACTGTCATGAGTTATTGATTATTGATGATGTACTGTCTTGATGTTAGGGTTAGACTACCAGGACAATTGTTTAAGATTAGTGGCACTGGCGCTGAGTTTAAGACGCACGTTTCTACTCTCAATTCATTGAAAGAATGACATTTTTTGACATTTTTATGACATTTTATTTTCCTCCATTGTTTTCCTTCACTTTTGTAACATTTGTATTGTTATCGTCCAATAGGACGGATGTTATCGTCCAATAGATTTAGCATGGAGAAGCGTCACTATCCTGACGCTTCATGCCCGGAACATGTTCTGTGTGCGTTGGCACTAACTGTTAGGCGGTTCACCTTGTGATCTGTGTTGGGGGCAGCTTGTGGTGTTGCCTTACCAGATGGTCCTTCACGCGGCCACCAGACGAGCCACAGGGATCCAGCTGAAGGGACAGGTAGGACAACAGCATCGTGTCGTCACGGATGGAAATGATGACTTAAAACCTGATGCTGTCATGATGACATCATGATGACATCATGTAAATGGCGGCTGTACTGTACATATATAGTGAGACGGATGGGTTTTAATATTGTTATTGTTAATGTTGTTGTTATTATTATGTATCATACTCTTCAATGAAAACTACTTTCCATTTCCATGTTGATAACAGATCTTGATTATAGATGAAGCCCACAACCTCAGTGACACCCTCTCCTGTATACACAGTGCAGAGCTCACAGGAGCACAGGTACACGCACACGCGCAGACACACACACACACGCGCAGACACACACACACACGTGCAGACACACACACACACACGTGCACACACACACACACGCACACACACACACCCACACACACCACCACACACACACACACCCACACACCCCCA
>OMKP01085672.1:0-11341 GCA_900302375.1 Bathygadus melanobranchus | reverse complement strand
CCGACGAGGCCGCGCCGCACCGGGATGGGGCGGTCCACCACGCGCAGCCGGCCGTCGCTCAGGGCCGGGATGTCCGTGTTGGGGCTGTTGAAGTGCAGGTTGGGAGCCCACACGCCGTGCTCCAGGGACAGCACCACCTGGTGGCAGGGAGGTCGGTCAGCAAACACTATTAACAGACTCATGATCATCATAAGATCAGAGAACATGGAGAGTATAATCACTAATCATTTCGACGCATGAGTATCCTACGTTTTGAAAACATTTCGGTCAAGATTTGGACCAGGATCAATCGATAGCACTACTATGTATAACCCACAACATCACTTTTCATCTAAAATAAAGATGTTTTCGGGTTTGGCTTTCACCTTGGCCAGGCAGGCGAGACCAGACGCAGGTTCTGGGTGGCCCATGTTGGACTTGGTGGAGCCGATGAGCAGGGGCTCGCGCTCCGACTGGCAGAACACACTGACGATGGCGTTCACTTCCTGTGGGTCGCCCACCTGCACGCGACACAACGACGTGGGTCAGTAACATGTGTATTGCTGTACTGTGTGTGTGTGTGTGTGTGTGTGTGTGCGTGTCTCCACCTTAGTCCCGGTGCCGTGGGCCTCTACGTACTCCACCTCCTCGGGGCGGATGTGCGCCTCCTCGTACAGCCGGCTCACCAGCCTCCTCTGCATCTCCCCCGAGGGGAAGGTCACACCTGGGAGACGGGAAAAGGGACACGCTCAGGGGACACGCGCAGGGAGCAGAGTTACCGGTCTGGTCCAGACCAAGACTAACCACATAGGCCCTATGCCTCGGAGCCACTCAGGTTTGATTCCTGCCTGTGGTCCTGTCATTCCCTCTCCTCCAACACACTTTCCTGTCTCGCGCCACTATCCTGTCCACAAAGTCAGAAAATGGTAAATGGATTGCATTTTAAATAGCGCTTTTATTAAGCGCTTTAAATTGCCTCAAATTCACCCATTCATACACCGATGGTGGTATCAACAACCAGCTCGTCGGGAGCAGTCGAGGTTATGTGTCTTGCTCAAGGACACCTCGACACTTCGCCAGGGGGACTCTGGGAACAAACCAGCAACCTTCCGGTGGCCAAACAAGCGCTCCACCTCCTGAGCTACTGCCGCCCATTTATATAAAATGAATAGATTAAGAAAAGAAGTGCGTTGGAGAACCGGCTTTGGTTGTGAGCTCACAGCCAAAAACAGCCTTGGTTCCTTCACATCTCGTTGCTAGCGGTTACGACCATGTGACGCTCCGAATGACAGGAGTCAGGTGAGGGGGGGGGCAGCACCCTGGATCATGAATAAATAAAAAAGGCCAACCCTTTAACCTGGTTATGTAAACCCGTTCCCCCTTAACCTAGTTTGTAATCCGTCAAACACATATCCAGTATCTGCGTGAATGTGGTATGTGCGTGCGTGTGGGTGTGCACGCGCAAACTATTTCCTGCCACATGCCAGACAGCGATCCCCCCACTAGGTTGGTTTAAAAGCAGTACCAACAAGAGGCCAAGTGTGTGAAGAGTGACTGGAGAAAAGGTCCCAGGGTGTGTACTCTTCAAGAGTCCCAGATCACTGATGCATTGTGTCCTTTGGCAACTTAAAAAAATAAAAATAAAAATAGGTGTCTATCAGACAGGTTCACAAGCAGAGGGAAAATATGGTTCCTCTGGTCCAGAGGGACAGCCTGCCATCGGTCATCAACGCCGCGCGAGCGTCCGAGTCTCGTCTCGGCCGGACAACGTCGATCAGCTGCCGACGTCCAGCACTCACCCTGCTCCTTGTATCCGTCTGTGTTGTTGCCGGCGTTCACCACCGTGGCGTAGACCCGACGGGCCGCGGACCTCCTGGTTAGAAACACGGCCACCGCTGCCTCTGAGCGGCAGTATCCGTTACCTGGGGAGGGAAAACTTATTTACGACACTGTGACGTCGGCCATTTAATACGGTCTCATTTTGAAACATGAAATCATATGAAGCAACTTTCATATCGCAACAACGTGCTATCAATGTGCAATATCCCAGCATTTGAGACATTTTGTATTTTCTATATTCATATTTCAGATTTTATTGCCTTAGTACTTTTTGTGTTCATATGTTTCTCTATTTTTATTATATAGACTATTTTCCATCTTTTGCATACAGCACTCTGAATCTCTATCTAATCACGTGTCCGGTGGGGTGTCTCACCAGAGGCGTCGAAGGCCTTGCAGGTGCCCTCCGGACTGAGCATGCCCAGCTTCATGAACTGCACCGAGGTGTTGGGCTTGAGCAGCAGGTTGACCCCGCCCACCAGGGCGGAGTCACAGCGTCCGTGACGGATGGCCTGGAAGGCGTTCTCCAGGGCCAGCAGGCTGGAGGAACAGGCCGTGTCAATGGCCGTGCTGGGGCCTGGGAGGAGGCAGAGGCGGGGTTGATGTGGTTAAGGGACCAACTACTCATGGATAAATACAGATATAGATAGTCTACTAAGACATTAGGGATGCAACAAAAACAGCTGTCAAAATTCACACTAGAGCTAGGGTGCGCAGCTGACCACCCTCGAAAAGCGTTTTTAGCTACTAGTAGCAGACCCCTCTTAATCCCCCGCTCAGCAATTTCATACATTACTTATTATTTACAGTTAAAAATAACACCGAAATGTTCACTCTTTGGGAGACCCAAACAGAAGGTTTGGGTCTTCGCGGAGGGCGGCATTAGCTCTAGAAAACCACTAAAAGACCACAGAGCTCGCGGCTACGACAACAGTCTTACCGTTGAAGTCGAAGAAGTAGGAGAGGCGGTTGGCGAACATGGCGCGCTGGCAGCCCGTCATGCTGTAGCCCAGTAGCTCCTCGGGGTCGCGGCTGAACGCCTCGCCCGCCTCCGAGCCACTCACCCCGATGTAGACCCCCGTCCTGGTGCCACGCAGCGCCACGGGGCTCAGGCCTGCCCGACCGCGCCAGAGACACAACCACACAGGGGTTTCAACTTCCTAAACCTTTGAAACCTAAACCTTCAAAACCCATCTTTTTTTGTTTTACTCCATAAATGTAATACAATAAATACATTAAAATATAGTATATAGCACAGATCTATTTTTTTAGTCGCAACGGTCAGCAAAATTGGCTTGGTCTTGCCCCTGCCTCATCATAATCATCATCTCTTCCTTGCTTACCTCCGTCCACGATGGCCTCGTAGGAGACCTCCAGCATGAGCCTCAGCTGGGGGTCCATGGTGTGCGCCTGCTTGGGGTGAACCCCGAAGAAGGAGGCGTCGAAGTGGCTGATGTCCTTCAGCTTTCCGTTCCTTTTGGGAAGTCCGTACAGACCTGCGGACAGGGACGCAAAAACGGGGTTAAGACAGACACGCTAGCTGCAGCGTCGCGAGCTGGACTGCGACCAGCCGACCCGTAGCTCAAGAAACACAAAACAAGGCACAAGAACACTCCGGAGAGAGCGCACCAGAATTGTGGAAATGTTTTAACGAAAAGAATCACCAATTGAGTTTGCCGAGTGTTCCATGGGCAGTTGGCTCCCACAAAACACATACATCGTCTTTTGGATTCCAAGCTGAAAAGGTTTAAGAACCCCTTACTTACAAGATGTGAAATGGACTCATCTACCTTGTCTTTTGTTGTGATTGTGTCACCCTAAAAGACAACTGTGGCCTCCCCCGCATTACTCATTTGTGAAATGTCACTGTATTAGCAAATTCCATGCAACTTGATACATTTGGAATGTAGCTGGCTAGCTAACAGCTAGCAGACGAGGGCTCAGCACTTCTAGCTCATAAAACATGGATTAAGGTTTAGAAATGAAGAAAGCCATTATATTGTTTGAACTTTGCTCGTATTCTCCACCTTGAATCTGCGCTGAGGTCTGCTATGCCCAGGGTAGCGTCAACACCACAACACTAGGTTGATCTTCATCGCTCAACTCTAGTGACGCATTGGCAACGGTGAGTGCTGAAGGCCTATCACGTGTAGGCATCTTTAACGCATTGAATTCTGATTCAATAACACCACACCTGGCTTTTCTTCTTGGAGAACGGACGCAGCATGAATTAGTCGTCTTGAATTTGACCTATGACGAGCAAGCAAGTTGTCCTGCTGGGGTTTTCAGCGCCCGCCCCCTGCAGAGCTGTTCACACAGTGGTGAGAACAAGGGGGCTCCTCACCATCACGTCCCGAAGCCCCCCATCGCTGTGTGGCATCACACTGACCTCCACCGTGTCCGTTCAGACACCAGTCAGCTCACTGCATTTGGCTCTCTCTTTGTCACTCTCCCCTCGTCTAGAGGTGTGTGTGTGTGTGTGTGTGTGTGTGTGTGTGTGTGTGTGTGTGTTCCAGGCCACAGCTCTTTCTTCAAATGAAAGAGGACTTGGGGTGGCTGCCAAGCACCGCAGAGGAAAGAGTTGATATTCACACAAAAATAAAAGAGCTTCGGGAAGTGCGCTTAGAGGAAGGGAACGACCGAGATGGTGAAATCCTTTGAGGGCAAGTCTGATTATGTGGGCAGAAAGGCAAAAGGGGGCAAAGTAAATTCATAGCTGGGTAGGGGACACAACATAATGTCCAATCATAGTATCTGTCCCACTCACAAAAACAGCATGAATTCATCGGCTACATAGTCATGTATTTGTACAGTATTGCGTGTTTGCATAGCGTGCGTTCCAAAAAGCAACGATGACGCCACCC
Source organism: Bathygadus melanobranchus (assembly GCA_900302375.1). NCBI lineage: Eukaryota > Metazoa > Chordata > Actinopteri > Gadiformes > Macrouridae > Bathygadus > Bathygadus melanobranchus. Next base: position 6,659 of record OMKP01085672.1, on the reverse strand, counting down.
TAAGCTGAATTCCACAACACATCCCAAAGCAAATACTTTTCGTCACCACCACCACTGTATTTAAAACCAGAAATACATTTGGCGTACAGCTTCACAGATTCACTGTGACTCAGCGAGTCACTCCGCCAACAGGTTAATGAGTTGAGTATGGAATGCATCTTCGCATCCAAATATGAGGTACTGGTGATGAATAAGCACTTCGTAGCAGAGGCTAAAAACCGGATTACGTCATTTAAAATAAATAAAAGAAATCCACTCATCGATGCACACCCTGAAAAGCCTACATTTTACATTTACGGCATTTGGCAGACGTTTTTTTATCCAAAGCGCCTTACAAAAAGTACATTTGTCGAAAGAGGGAGACAACAATATATCGTTGATGGTACAGTACAATTTAGAACAGAACAAGTTTCAAGCATTCCTGGTTGTTAGGTCAATAGATGAAGTTACAAGCCTACAATTGCTAGGTTGACCCCTTGACCCCAGCAGGTAGCCAGGATACGATGCATTCAAGCATTGATCGGGTAGGTGGGAAAGGGTTAGGGAGGAGAGGAAGCTATTCAGAGTCCAGGTGAACTCTGAATCTTTACCTCCATTTGAAGCACTGCTTTCTGAGGCAGACGTTTTCAGTACAGGACACATGCGTTCCTCCCCAACCACTGTCAATTTAAAAGTCCAAGCGAGGTTTCCTATTTGCTCTGGCTACTGGTGGGATAACGAGGAGATAAGGAATGCTGATACAGGGTCACTTTGACATCGCCAAACTGATTGCATGCTTGAGGTCAGGTCATCTGCATGCCTTTCAGCAAACTAGTGACTTCACTACGCACACAACCAGAGAATAAACCAACAAACTGAACATAGCAACAGACTATTTGTAGTCATCAGTTATTGTCTTATTGTAATTATTAGCGTTCATTATTGTTGTTGTGAGTGTGTTTCTTACCGGGCTTCCAGCGCCTGTCGTCCTCAGTTACCATGTCGACGCCGTTGAAGAGGTTGTGCCAGAACTCTTCTAGGTTATCCGACTCGGGCAGACGGCCCGATATCCCAGCTATTACGATGTCATCCATGACGGACCACTGCTGACACACAATACGTGAACATTGGATTAGTATGAAAGAGGGAAGACAACTGTCCGAGGAGGTTTATGGTCAATGGTGCACAAAAACAGGTACAAAGATGTCGTCGTTAAAGATGCATTTCCCAATGTAAACCAAAGAGAGACAAGGGGTGTCTAGACAGAGACTATCAAGTCTACAACCCTCTCATTGGGTCAAGCAGAAAGCTATGACTTTCTACAGCAATTCATACGATTCTACCGGGTAAGACATTTGTTACCAGGATTATTACAGAGAAATCGTTGAGATAGATACGTAGTCAGACTAACAGTTATATTCAACCTGGCGTTATGAAGCTATATATATATATAAATGATCTCCTGAGTGTATTACTTCTCAGTAACGCCATAAACCTTTATATAGCCCGTTAGCCCAAATGCGTGTCTTAAATACGCCAAGCCAAATGCTCGTCCGTGCTGCGTTCAGCAAGTCAAGCTCCTTCAGTACATGCATGAAAGAGCACTTACAGTACACAATGTGGGCCTGGGGTGCAGCCCTCCCGTCTGTGTACACACATGACAGCACATCCGCATCTCATTGTCTGCTAGATGTGTACATGGACGTGCGCTTGCAAAGCTTTTTGTCCCCGCCTTCTGGGACAGACCACCGACCCGCGGTCCACCAATGAACTGGCGCTACGTTGACATGAGGCTGGCTGTGGGTGCAGCGGTGTCTGCTGCCTCTTTATTATCACAGCAGACCATGCTGTGAGACCATACGGAGTTGCACAGGCCGAGTTCCATAACACATGGCCTGCCAGACATTAGATACTTCAAACTAAAAATGCAAATGAATCCAGATAAAGCGATAGCTCTTTGATTTATGTTTACTAGATAAACAAAACAAATACAGAAATACACAAGTTCGTGTACATGTACATTCGGTTATACGGCATTCATTTTTTATAGCGTGCTCGTTAGTCTGCTTCTGTGTGTGTGTGTGTGGCATGGTGCCATGACAGGCTACAGCAACGTGCGAGGTGAAACCCAAGCCAGTGTCACACCACGCCACTGCCAGCATGTGAGGAGGGGAATGTGATCAGCATGACTCAACATAGCAGCCGAATCGCTGCTAACTCCTAGCTCACACACACACACACACACACACACACACACACACACGCACACGCACACGCACACGCACACGGCCCCTAAACCTTCACCGGTGAACGGCTTCATTCACTTGTTGTCTGCAACGTCGGAATAGCACGCCACCCAGAAACACGAGTTACTGATTCAATCGTCTTTTTTTTGGTCCGAGTATTCCTCGAAAGAGTAGCAAGGAAATAGTTAAACCACAGGGGCAGCAGAGAGGAACACTGGTTATTACAACAAGGCCACTGATTGGCTGGAATTGGTGCGAGGTCACTTGCCATACAAAGCAGCTACAGCAAGAGACGACTGAACCGATCGGGGGCAGTGGTTATTATGATAGTGGGTGGTTACGTTTTAAGACACAAACCAAGACGGCGAAGGTGGAGGTTGGCCGAAATTGCCGCAAGAGTAGCAGTAATCCGACAACATAACAGAATACAGGCCTACACGTCAGAAAAGATGGCTCATTCAGAAAAAGCACCACCCAAGAAAGACACTAGAAAGAAACGTGAAAAGTGTTTGGACAAACTGTATTCATAAGAGTCGGTCTGCTGCAGGCCTGGAGGGATTTGGTCACCTGCTGAGGCCTCTGAGTGGTGGAGGATTACTCGGGCTGATGACACAACACCTTGATAGAGAGTGTGGCCTGGCTTGACCCAGATCACACTGCACGTTGTCGCCCAGCATGCTGCTTGTCCGCGCAATATATCCCTATTATATCAATTTCGTCATATGAGACCAGATATCATCTTCGTCTTTGTGATATGGCATAAGTGTTGTCTTTTCCTAACTTTTCTTAGTTTTCCTAGTTTCCTAGGCTGCATTACAGTAAAGCGACGGTAGGCATCGGCGACCACCACAGCATTTACATTACATACAACATGTTTGGCCAAAGCAGCCCTGTATTACTGTAGCAGCTCACGCCTCACACCAGCTGGCCGTGGTGACAGTGGACGCACCTCGCCGTGTTCTCGACGTGCTCCTTCAGACCGATGCATTCCTATGGATAAGGATAGGCTGTCCCTTTAATAACAGGTTTGCCTTTTCATAATTATCCCCATCGCGTATGCCAGCGCACGGCACCTAATGCGCACACTGAACAAGCCCCTCATTCTTCAGTCTTCCGTAGCCCGGCTGAGCTCTTAAAGAGTTGCATCCCCAATTATCATCTGAATGTCCTGCGTATGTCTTTTGAGGCTGTAGCCGTGATAAAGACCATTGGAATGCCAGACAGAGACAATAGAAAAGCTGAATACGGCCCGTGAGGAAAAAAAGCCAACGGACGTTCTCACCGCGGCTGTCCCAAGTTAATCCAGTGTCACCGAACACAATAGTTCACCTCAAAAGCAGACAGACGTAACTCAGTCTTAGTCAGGTTCACCTACAGGAGGCGCAGGGCAGGATGGGACTTGTTCGGGCCTACACCTGTGCCTTGTTGTTCAGAAGCAGCCACGGTTGGGCATGGAGTAATGACAATCACATGTAGTAAATTCCTCACATGTCCCCGAGTGCTGACATATGTATTACATACGTGACATATGATACTGTGGTTAACCCCAGTTAATTGGTATGGCAGTTGGTATGGCCAATGTGTTGTACAATTAAAAGTGGGCTAAGACAGATTTTCTAACTTGTCGTTTGAAAAAAGTAGTAAAACAAAGGACTCTTAGTCTAGTTTACCACCACTTGAAAACGACCAGGTTCCCACATTCACCACGTTCTGTGTGGCCTTGGCAGGAGACGGGGAGCTGATTTGCCAACTCAAGTCACATGTGTACAGGCTGCTTTTGTGTTCGACATCGCAAATTCCTCAACCTGGCTTGAGGAATGGGCCCCATTCCTCGCTCACACGCGCAGACTAAGTTTCTAAATAATACATTAACACATGCATCGACTACAATGGTTTGTAGTATACACACAAGTCACGGACAGGACTGACAGTGTGGTTGCCAAACAGTGTTTCAGCGATCTCACATCTAATCATTGCACCTCCAACATACTTGGAAACATATGGTAAAAGTGCCATAACGTCAAGTGTGTTTGATTGCAACACTTTGAACCGGCTATTACAGCACAGTCTGCTTAGAGATGGCCCAGGTCGAGATGCTGATAAGACTGAAGACTGAATCGGATCTCATCCACATCATATACCTCAACAACACACACAGATTCGGAGCTCTACAACCACATGTCTAATGTTTAAATAGATTTCTCAATAACAGGTGGGCAATTAAATGGATTTAATTAGCTACAACTGCCCCTAGTCACGTTTATGAAATCATGACTCCTTTTGATAATCGAAGCTCGTCAAAACGGCAATTCACGGTGTTAAACGTTAGATTTTAACCAGGAACAGCATTGGTATAAACGACGACAACGTTAACCAATGGGAATACATTTGAGCGTAAAACCTAATACATGCGATACCGCAAAGAGAAGGGAAGCGGTGTCGCCCATGCGTGCGCAGCACGCTTCTATTCAGACAGTTTGTTAGCTTACTTCCGAGCCGGCTTGGTTACAGCTAACGGTCAGAAATAGTACTTCCAATAAAATTAAAATTAAAATCGCTCGAACCGACTCAACAGACGGACTTAAAGACTTAAATTGCGTGTTCGTTTGTCCAACCATCATTTTTTTCATGGGTCTACTTTGGATATAGGTGAACATACCTGTCAGATTGGATGCGATGCTTTGCCGTCCTAATTATTTTTCGTTTGGGGCAACACAAAAACTCGACTGGCGTCTATTTCCCCCCAGTAAAAAAAAATAACCGCGTTATCCGCTGGCGTTCAAATCACGTTCTCCCGGCAGTTGCTGGGGTGGATTAGATATCTCCACCCGCTTCTTTGAATCGCGTTCTGTGATGAATTTAAATGTGTCACGGTGTCCGTGGCCACGCCACATGGGCTGACAGGTTGGCTTGCTCTCCCAGTCCAATGAGAACAGAGGCAGCGCTGTTGGATCCAGCCGGTGACGGGTGAACCGCGGCACGCCCCCCTCGGTAGCCAGAGAAAGAGCAGACCGAACCTCCCAAAGGCAGGGTTACTGGAGTTCACTCCGGCTCTCGGGTGCTGTTTGCCCCGCCTCGCACGGGTTCAAGTTCGCATGATTAAACTTGGGTTTAATTGAAACGTTATAGGGATTGTTGTGAAACGTCGACCCCCCACCCGCGCAAGGCTGTCGAAATGCTCAAAGGCGCGTTTTTTGTGTGATTACAGCAGATCGATGAAAAGATCACATCAATACTTGTTTTACCCTTCTTATAGCAAAACTAGGGAAATATGTAAATGTTCAGAAACGTTCAAAAAATACGTAAATGTAAATATTACACATGTTGGCTTTGTGACATTAATTCCCTAAGTATATGTTTTGTGCAAGATGTTTGGTTAATACGTTTCTTTAAAATGTAGACAGATTAATTGCAAACTATTATATACTTTTTACATTCAGACAGTCTAACTTGAGCAGGGTGTTTTAATATTGGTCCATAAACGTGAAATAAAGAAGATGAACATAGACCGCTATCATCTTGAAACGTTATGTACATTGACGTCGCCGGTGTGTGAGTGTGGAGCCTGCGAACGAACTGAACACGTGGGTCATCCAAATATGTTTTAGTGAAGTGACGAGCGACCAATCGTAGAGCGGAGGTGTGCATGTTTGTCCAATAAAAGAGCTCGGAGGACGCTACTCGGAGATAGCATGATTAAAAGGCGGAGCATGTTACCAGAATGGTGACGTAAGACGGAAGGCTGACTGTCGAGGTTACTGCAGTTCATTTGTTAAGATACCCTGATGTACCCATAGACTGTACTAAGGTACTAAGGACAATGTAGCAGAGGGAAGTGTATGTCACAAAATCACAGGTTGAAGAACAGGAACAAACCAGGATTTATTTACGGATTCCTTTTGGAATATAATGTGCATACAAATCCATTGAGCAACATTAAATGAAATAGTGACTAGGGACCTCCCACTATTTAGCTGGTTGAGGCAGCAGATATGGTCTTGATGGTATCTTTGATCACAAGAGCTTTATTTCTCAGTTGCTGCACATTGTGGGTGTGGACCATGTATTTGTCTGAGAGTTTGTGTTTGTAGTCTATATGAAATAAAGGAAGGAACAAATAGGCCAACAGGCTATGAGATAAGTTAGTGCACAATATTAACCTTAGCTGCTGTTAGCTGTCTAGCATGAAGCGTTTGAGCACGAGGCTATTACATTTACATTTAGAGCATTTGGCAGACGCTTTTATCCAAAGCGACTTACAAAAAGTAACACATTTGTCAAAAGAGGGAGACAATCATATCGCTGAAGGTAGACTGCAATTAGAATAGAACAAGTTACAAGCATTCCTGGTTGCCAGGTCAATAGAGCAAGTTTACAAACTTACAGTTGCTAGGTTGGCTCCTTACTGTACATCAGCAGGTAGCCAGGATAAGA
>OMKP01085650.1:0-20820 GCA_900302375.1 Bathygadus melanobranchus | reverse complement strand
TGCTATTGTTGTTGAGTTGCCAGATTCAGTCTAAGCTGTCTGCAACTGATATTGAGTAGAGAAACGGAATTACAGCTGTTTTCTGCTAAGCTATTTTTTGTAGAAGTTGCTAGAAATAATTCAAGCTAAACTTGAATCTAACTCTAGCTATAGTTAACCTAGCTACTTTAAATTAATCTTTACATTTCAAAGTTCCTTTTTAGGAAAGTACTTCCTTGTGACCTACCTACCACCTATTGTTGTGTTGAGTGGGTGATTAACCTAGTTTCAGCTACCCCAGGTGTGGCCAATTGCCTTGATTGTGGGGGAGGAGCTTAGCCCTGCATATAAGCAGATTCAGCAACATGGAAAAAACACAGGAAGTTGTTGGAAAACTTTTTTGCTTACACCAGCCATCAACCACACACACTCCACAACGGGCATGTACATGTCTCTGCATAGCGACACGGATCTTCGCATATGTGCTGACACAGAAGTGTAATTTGGGCTTGTAGCTATGTGCAAAATATGGACATAGTGTCCATGATGTCACACATTGGTTTAGAAGATGTAGATTTGCCTTGTAGGGAGCATCGCCATTGTTTAAGACTTTTGCAACCAGCAACAGAAACATATTTGACACATTGAGGGCGGGAATTTAATGGCCGCTTCACATTAGTGTATGGCCAAAACCATCGCCGTTGAAGAACTCGCCTGGATGCACAGAAGGCCGGCAGAGCTATGAGAGCAGCAGATAGCATCTCCAGTCTAGTCTGAATAGAAAGTAATGGTCATTATGTCAGTAGCACTCCGGGTTTAACCGGGGTTGTCTTCTCCTGACTGGAATTGCAGTTACGCCACAAATATCTTTTTACCATGGATTATTGCACGTTAGTTAAGGCTGTTGCATACTCCGCAAGAACAGAGAACTTTGTTCTCGCTCCCAGGGCTGCGAGAACAGAATGATGTCATTTGAGTTCTTGCAGCTTGTTCTCGACACATCATCCTGGCCGAACTTTTTCTCGTGTCGTGTCCGAGAACTATTGTGTGATTGGTCAATTTGAAGTGGGCGTGGTTAATGCGCTTCCGCTGGTGTGGACGTGTGCTGCTGGACTTCCCAGGAGAGTTCTCGCGAAGTATGAAATGTCCTGGCCAGAACAAACTTTGTTCTTGTTCTCGCAGCCCTGGGAGGTTAGGGTTAGGGTTAGCAAGACCTAATAGTAGGTGTAGCCTACCTACTGTCTATGGTACAGAGACAGACACAATAACCACTAGGGCCGTTTTAGAAGCCAAAACCAAAAATGACAAATTCAGTGTAATGATAAAAGTTAAGGCCAACTCTGTACCTAACGCACATATTGCCGTTAGGAATTCAGCAATCAATAGCTAGAAATGTCCTAGCTGCCTATAACAGCAACAACATTAGCTCTGTTACATATAGAGCCATAAAAACACTGACTATAGGCTTAATCCTGCATATGTCTAACTCCTCAGCGTGTGTGTGTTTGTGTTATTAGCTTGTAAACTCATAAGATGCCATGGACATCTTTAATTGGACCACAATAGCAGGGCTAACTGACTTCTTTTTTGTGATTACACTTTTTTTATTCCTTTTTCAACATTTGAATATACATTACATATTTACAAACAATATACAGATTCAGAAAAAATAAAAAAAATAAAAGGAAAGAAACTACAAAATAAAATACGTTAAAAAAAATTGCACATTCATCTGTTGACAGTGTGTAGCACAGATTATAATACCATCAACATTTACATTTAGAGCATTTGGCAGACACTTTTATCCAAAGCGACTTACAAAAAGTAACACATTTGTCGAAAGAGGGAGACAGCAATATATCGCTGAAGGTATAGTACAATTAGAACAGAACAAGTTACAAGCATTCCTGGTTGCCAGGTCAATAGAACAAGTTACAAGCTTACAATTACTAGGTTGACTCCTTACTGTACAACAGCAGGTAGCCGGGATAAGATGCTACACAAGCTAAGTATTATTTCAAGTGCCAGGACATACCGGCATACAGGATCATACAAAATGAATAAATGTTCCAAGATCAAGTCATGGGTACATTTAAAGTAGTACATTAATTGACCAAGCAGAGGCATATGGCACCACCTTGTGTAATGTTTACAATGCAGATCATTGACATTATGTCTGGCAAGATGGATAATTTAGTGCTGCTAATCCTAGTCCACACATGCAAAGGATGGAAGGAGAGAGGAGAAAGAAAGACGAGAGGATGTGAGAGGAGAGTTAACAAGACAAAGGCACGGTACGAACACATATGGGGAGAATCATTACATGTCATCATTGCACATATCAAAACATACATGACAGGTGACACGTGTGTTAAGTCTGCAAAAAATGGTAGTTTGTTGTATGGCATGGCGGAAATTAAAACAAATTACTGGTTCATCAACAAGGCTGCAAACTTTCTAACCCTAACCCTAACCCAATTCAGTTCAGTGATTTTAATCCATTTATCAATCTCAAAATGTGTTATAATGCGTGTTTTATACAACCAAAACGTTGTTTTTTTTCTCGGGTATGGATCCCCCAGATCCCCCTAATTACCTTTGGGCCCTGCCCCCAATGTTTACATGTGCCAAAAACGCCCTTGGCCAAAACGAATTAATATTCAACCCTTAATGCGTTTTTAATGCAATATAACTGTCGACCTGTCGAAATAGATAAAATGACGATGAACTAGCCACTGAGATCCTAACCGAACGAAGAAAAAGGATGTTTGGCTTTGAATTAAGAGAATGAAACCACATCTCCCGTTGACTTGGTGTGGCGGGTACTCCGCATCCAACTGCCGAGAACCACCTAAAGGCCATTAGAGGAATGACAAGTCTCTTCTACGTGAGCTTCACAAACATACGTCCATGGCTGCCGCTTGGCTCTACTCCCTGCGACTGTGCCAGTTGTGTTCGTCATCCATCCTTGCTGGTTAGACGGTGCTTTTTGCCATTAAAGATGGATATGTCCTTTAGTCAACCAAATAATATAAATTGCAAAGAAACGCCTGCTAGTATGATCGAATTACAAAGACTAAACATAAAATAGCTAACATTATTTAAATGGATTACAGGCGATTCTAGAAATACACTGTAGGCCTACTATTTTTGCCTATTAAAAAGCTTTCTTATAGGGCCATGGATAAAGTAGTACGTAGTTGACGCACGCGCTCCGACACCTCCCATTAATTTATCCGAGGAAGACTTCCGGTGGTGTGTCATGGCGGTGGCATGGTGAATCTTGCTGAAAGGAAAAAATAACTCGCAGCTCTCGTCCTTTTAATCGATTAAGGACATAATTTCATGCATATATAGAATTATCAGGTTCTGTTGCATACTTTGGTTTTTTAAGAAAAGCAACCGCGGTTGCCATCCGCCCTGCCATGGCGGCACATAAACCAGTGGAATGGGTCCAGGCCGTGATTAATAGATTTGATGATCAGGTAAGATGAGCAAGTATGATTCTATCAAAGGATGTTCCAAGCTTTTCCACATTGTTGGCCAGTTTGGCTGGTTACAACAAGCATTTAAACTAAATGTACATTTTTTTCTTTAAAACTTTAGGGCAATTTTTACGACTAAAGTGCTGAAATTGTTCGCATTATTCCCCGTACCAGCTAAAATGCAAAGGAGGATCTCGCTGTTTTTATGATCATTCAAGGAGATACACGATGTACCAAAGAAAGGTCAAGGTTTTGGCGTAGCCTAGTCAGTGTAATATTCGAGATGTTCTCTTTTCCAAAATTATGAACCTGTTCTGTACGTATATAGACAGAAAGCTAACGTTCCCTTACATTTCAGCTAGGTAGCCAGCATTAGCTTGCTAGCTAATGTAAACAAATGAAATGTGATTGGGTTATCTTATACTGCATTGATATAAGAGAAACAGCAGAAAATCTCCAGACTGAATGAACGAATCACTACGAGTTATGGTTTCTATCAATGATAATATACCTGCTAGCTAGCTCTTGGAAAAATTGATTATAGTTGCCCGATAAACACAGCGAATTTCATTGTAGATAAATATTGAGATGGACGGGGTGCTGATCATTAGTCGAGCCGTTAACTTGTATACACTGTAGCACACATTAGTATACGAGTTTAGGGAAACCTTTTTCCGTATAACTCGTTTTCCAAACAATGCATGTACAATGTGTTGACAATGACATTATTTGGTCAAACTAAACACAAAACTGTGTTGGCAGTTTGCTTTTCTCCAGTCGTCTTTGGCGTTTGTGTCAATGGCCACAGATTGCGGATTGTTCCCAAGTGGCTGATCTAGGATCATACCAGTTTAAAGAGATTAATACAGATTAAATCCACCTCTTTTCACTCAAATTAGCCACAGCCAGGAAGTCATTATGTCTGCCATGCATGTTATGACATACTTTTCTTTTTTCTGCAACTACAGTCTAAAGATAGTGCTGCAGTTTAAAGTATTTAGACTATTTACTGGCATGTTCTTTAAAAAAGTTCCATGGCCATAATTCCTTCACACATAAACTTGAAATGAAAATCTTGACGTTATCTGAAACATTATGTGATTACTTAACCAAACTTTCCAATGAATAATAACTGTTGGGGCTTGGTCTGATTTGAAAGGAGGCATGAAACCAACCAGTTTAGACAGTTTATGTCATCTATTATCTCAAACATCGTCATTATGCTATTTTGTCACTGTTACAAAGGTAACCTAGAGAAAACAGGTGTAAAATCCCATGTTTGTATGTATGTCACGTTGTACTCTGCTCTGTTCTTTTTGTGACGCCGAAGTATCTTTTGGAGGCACAACGAAGAGATGCCGAGAGGGTATGCGAACGCCATGATGGTGAAGTGTGGAGCTCCACCTGGGGAGCGGTTAATGTGGATACATTGTTAGGCTACTCAGTATCACTAAAGTATCACAAAGTTGACTTGGGCCATAATCATAGGGATAATTTTTTTTAAATGTTCAAATTTGAGTTGAGAAAGAGACATACCCTTTAAGTATTCCCACTATAGTCAATCAAATCACATCTCATCAAATTATTTTTTCACCCTAATATGGAATTCAGTACATCTTATGTTGCTTCACATTGCGTGTGTATTAAAAATGTTTTCTAGATGGACATGCATATATTTGTCAAATGCAAAAAATTGCATTCAAGGCCACAAATGCATATACAGGTATGTCACATTTAGAAGATGGAGATTCAGATTGTGTGAGAAGAATCTCATTGCATTTGTGTTAGTGAATGTGGTTGCGTTTATGTGTGTCAATTCAGTTGCATTTGTGTGAGAAGGCATTTGCAATAGGTGTGGGGTGGGTCTTTGTTACCACCGTAGCCTGTGTAACTCAGGTAGTGTCAGGGCACTGCAAGAACTGTAATTGGCCTGCTTTGTCTTTTTTTTTCTGTGAAAACGACAAAGCATAAATGCAAGTCCCAGTATTGACACCCACTGTCTACCTAGGGCGGCTATTTGACACAGAACTATAATATATCATTCATCCTTTAGTCATGTGTTTGTATATATATATCTATATATTTCATATATTTCAGTGGTTGGTGCTTCTACAAGGTATTAGTGTTGCCACCAGAGGGGGTCTGGTGCATGCAATAACTTAATTGGAGTGCATAGTCCCTGCAAGTCTTAAGTCTTAAATTCACAAATCTTAAAGGTGCTATATGTAACAATGACCCCGAGCATTTAAAATGGGTACTGCAGTCCAAATTCACAATATTAGAGAGTTGTCTCTGCCACTCTCTCCTCCCCAGACTCAAAGCTCATGCGCGTTGACAGTACTGCTGGGCAATACGGCCTGAATTTGATATCAAAACATTTTTTTGCCTAATGTCGATATTTGATATGACGAAGTTTATAAATAATATTAGAGAGAGAGAGAGAGGGTGGGGGAGAGCAAGCGAGGTGGCATTCTCTTACAGATGGCAAGATGCAACCTGTGCCCAAAACATTGGTGTCTTTGCCATCCGTTTAGGGCAATTGCCTTGACAACATTGCTGTCATTATCCATAGTGGTGCAGACCCATGTTAATTTTGACAGCAAATTTTGATTTAGTTTGTCATAGTTTAGTCATCTGAATTGTTTCAGATTTAGTCTAGTTTTTGTTGACTAAATACCATAGCCACAGAGTGCATTATCAGTTGGTTGCACTATATGGCCATAGCACAACATCTGGCGTACCTGGGTCAAGATTTGATGCCAATAAAGTGAAGTTCAGCAAAGAGGTAGGTTTAGGTGGAGGTGTTTGACTTTAAAAACCGTGTGCAGTATCAAAATGTTGCCCAGGCACTGGATTATCACACTGGATTATCAATTGGTCGTTGTTACTAGAAAAAGTTTTGTTCTTGATGGCTTTTTGCCTATAGTTCGGTGAGTTTTGGTCAGAATGATATGGTTTGTATTGTTGGAATCAGTGGAGTCTCAGCTTTTATGATAAGTTTGTCAATAACGTGGAGTGAAAAAGATCGCTATTGCTGGAGGAAACCTGTTATTATGGAACGGTATTACGTTTTGAATGTGCATACAGATTCCCGCCGGGTAGATCAGTACGTTGAGATGAGTTCTGATTTGATCTCTATCCAAATCATCCCTCCCTAACATTTTCATTAAAGAAAGTGTCACTAGATTTCGTTTCAGTAGCTTTTGTCATCATCAATTTGTTTTTATTTAGGTCTACAAGAGCTTCCATATCCAGCATTAATAAAATATCTATTCAAGCGAGGTTCACGCTATATCGCCCAGCACTAGTTACCAGGTTGAGGACACAAGGAGGAACAAACACGGGTGTAGCCCAGCTGAACCGGTTCCTTTATGAATGGTACCTTAAGGACCGAATTGCAACGCAGCCTCATTTTGGTGCCATGCCCATGCTGGCGATCTGAAATATACGCACGCCTTCTCGAACATTATGATTTGGAGTGTGCATCTTGAAATCCTTTGTATTTCATTTTTCATTTAGCTCGGTTGGTAAAAAAATCATATTGCAATTATTTTGACAGATATTGTGATTGCGATATGATTCACTATTAGTGGGAATAATCATTTTCATCATCACAATTCTTCACTGAAAAAAAATGATGTGACATTTGTTTGGGTCTGTATCAAACAAACATGTTTTCTCACATCTGGAGAAAAAATGTGTAGGCCAGGGCATCTCTGCAGCCCTACAGTACTTTATTTGTAATTAAGTTATACATTTACTTGTACACATTTTAACCGTATCAAGAAATTGCAAGAAATATTGCACTTGGCCATATTGCGATTTCGATAATTTTTGGATTCATTGTTCAGCCCTAATTCACAGTGGATTTTGTCAAGAGAACCAAACAATGTAAGCACATGTCACGCTGTTGAACGAGTTGCTCGTCTGTTGGACAGAAAGGGAAACTCAGAACGCTTCCTTGTTGCAGACAATAATAATGGAGAAACAACAATTTTGAGAGATTAAATATAGTATAAGAAAGTGAACAGTACGACGAGGCCGTGCGTTGTTGAGTGTGTGATTGCGCCACATCTGACCGTGACTCATTTTAAGTTAGGGAAAGTTCACATACCTGGCTGGATGTTTATTATTTCCAGTTTGTGGCAAAAATGTACATTCAACCCACAATGCATTGTTTTTTGGTTCACGTCCTATAGTCGGGTCGGCTCACGTTGACACCTAAACAGAACCAGAGTTCACTAGGAAGCAGACAGACCCTTGTCCAAACAAACAAACTTATTTGTTAACATGTAATATTTGAAAAGTAATTTAGGTAAAATGGGTTTAGTTACTAAAAAAGACTTTTAATAATTAGAATGTCACAATTAGTAGAATGCTGATGTCAGAGGAGTCATATTTTGCCAGAGAAGCAGAGAATTGGACAGCAAAAGAACTGTTTTAAGTAGAAAATAATTTGTCTAAGTCTAACACTTCGTATCTATTTTGCTGTTATTTATTAATTTACTGTTGAATTATTGTAGTTGATTTAGGTGTTATTTATTTATTAATATATTGTTCAATGTCTTTGTGTTTGCAATCAAAATAACTTTATTGTAGTTTTTTGCTCCAAAAAGTTGAATTTGTATAGTCTACTCAAATCCTCTATCAATCGTGGGTTTAAAAAACAAAGTACATTATAATAAGCAAATAAAACAAAGAGGCAAAGACAGAGGCTTAAAGCTGCTGTAGATAAGATTTGAGAGTTGGAAAAGGATTTTGAAGCACTCCAAAAAATACCTCCCCAAGTTTCTGTCATTGAGAAGTGTTGCATTCAAACAAACCTGCTCATCTGGTGTGCGACTTGTTTACATTGATGCTCTGCTGTAACCAAGTTTGACTCGGTCTGAGATTGGATCCGAAAGCCATTGACTTACTCCACACACTTTTTGAAACGTTTTTTGAAGAACAAAACACGTTTTAACCAATTGAACAGTTTCAGAAATTAAATGGGGAAAAAAACCGACGTCCTTGTCGTGACAGCCCGATTTGTTACATGGTAGCGCTGTCAAGGAGCACGGTGGCACAGTGCCACTATTACACAGTTTGGGCCAAATCCTGTATGTTTTTAAATAAAATAAATGGCATTTGGGCGCACCAACCATCATTTTTAACTAAAAATAATAATAAAAAAAAAACACTAGTAATGCATTGGCACTAGTAATCCAGTGGCGGCGCTGCTGAATGCATGTAGGGTAAACACTGGATATTTTCAGAGCATTTCACTCACTAATACTGCTGGCCATGGCATTTCTCACAAATTACATTCAAATTATAGCTCTTAGATCATATGATGTAGGTAGGCTATAGATCTACCTACAACTCATTCAATAAAGCATTTGCGTTACATATTGTCCATGGGAAAGAGAAAATAATTATTACAAGAGAGCAAATGGATCACAAGGAGATGTAGTTCATGTTAGATGATTAGCAATATTAAGATCAAAACATTACAACAACCTAGACCGGCAAAAGTGCCGCACCGTTTATCTAAGAAATCTGAACGAGATGCACTAATGGGACAATACACGATCCAAGTCTGAGTGGGGCTAGCGGTGTTAACTCAAAACTGAAATGCAGAAACAATTGGGTTAAAGTGGAGCAAAAAGAGAAGCGATCCCCGGTCATGTCCCTGCAGTTGACATGGCTACACCCACCAGGACTTGGACAGGCCACTGAGTGTGCCTTGAAACTTTCATCGCTGTAAGCGGTGTTCTGCATCGGGAAATGTATTGAATGTCTCTTGCTATCCCAAGTTGCCAGCCTGAACTGAGCGGTAGATGACTGTATTATTGCATAGTGTGAATATCTGTCTGCTGTGACTGTTCTTTAAGGACATTAACGTACACAAAAAATCATTGTCAAATGATGTGGCTTCTGAAGGCCTCCAACTTCGCTACTGTAACCATGATGGTCACTGCACATTTTTTGCATACTCTGCAAAAACTGCTTTTCACATCTCCTCCCAAGCCTATTGTCCAATTGCAACCAATACAACACTTTTGATAACTTTTGATTCACAATCTCCCAAAGAATAAGAGTTCTGAAACTCAAAACAGTATGGCCCCTAGAGACTCAAACATATTGTGCTTTGACAAGAAATAGGCATATCTTCTAAACAGTAATTACAATTCACACCAAATTGTGGTCTCATGTCTAGACCCACCTAGAAGAGACAAGAAGATGAGCCTCATTGGCCTCATGGGGGCGCTATAATACCACTATTCACTAAAATGGAGTTCTGTAATTCTAAACGGTATTGTCGCTACAGCCAAAAATGTTTTTCACCACACCTCTGGAATTGATCACAATGGATGCAAGTAGCCATAGCTCCCAAATGCTCCACTAAATCTGAATACAACCTAGTTTTTTGGACCCCATTTTACATAGAAAAATATGTCACTGAATAGATTTTACCCTACATTGACTCAATTTTTCCATTAAAACCAAACAGTGAGTGCCAAAGAAAATGAAAAAAACCCACTAAGTGTGGAGAAAACGCCCATGTCTCAAACATGAACTTATTTTCCCCTGTTCTTTCTCACCTCCCCAATAGCTCATTGGTTTGAGCATGAGCTGTCACTTCCAGAGGCTTGTGATTCGATTCCACTTTATACCTCGCCCTAGAATGTCCCCATGTCCTATATCGTTCTGGTTGATGTTACTTAAATCTGCAGTGTGTGTGATTTAGGGGGATCTATTGGCAGAAATGGAATCT
Organism: Bathygadus melanobranchus; assembly: GCA_900302375.1. NCBI lineage: Eukaryota > Metazoa > Chordata > Actinopteri > Gadiformes > Macrouridae > Bathygadus > Bathygadus melanobranchus. The sequence continues at coordinate 10,599 of OMKP01085650.1, read as the reverse complement.
AATGATTACCAATACCTCCGCCATGATAACGGTTCCAACTGGACAAATAAAAATGTTTTTCTCCATAATGCTTTTAAATTATAAACGTAATGGAATCTCTAATCTTGCCGTGTTTTGTCTCTCAGCTTCCGATTAAAGTTGGACACCAGAATACCCATACCAAAATCAGCACAGAGAACAACAAGGAATGTCTCATCAACATCTCTAAGTACAAGTTCTCTCTTGTCATCAGTGGCCTCACCAACATCCTCAAAACTGTCAACAACATGGTGAGTCAACATTTGTCGTCCTTATACTCAACTATGTTAAGCACGAGGTGTTTTTAGATTTTAAACCATTCAAATATTTTGCATTGAACATTGGTTTAATTTGCTTATACATTTTTTTGCATCACATTATGATACATTATGATTATGACCTCTTACCTACCTGAAACAGTTTTTATGAATAGTGGCAAACAAAATTGCGTAGCATCATTTTCAATGCCAGCATATTCGTTCTTGTTAGCATTACAATGTTGCCTTGCAAAGGCATGGTCATATCTACACCCTAAAATAAATTCTATCAGTTCAAAACAATTTTCAGCATTCTCTATTTAAATATAAAAACATTGTCAGTGTTTTGTTTGTGTTTTGGTCCTGTGTGATCTGTATCTTATAATGACGAAGGAATGTTCAGGCAATATAGCTGGGGTTGTGCTAAAGTAAGTGGTAGTGAAAGTGGCATTGCTATGGTTGAATATAAAGGTCAAATATGGCAAAACGGCCAAAAGATCCTTAAACATCAGAGGGTTAAGGACATTAAGGAATCAAGGAAAGACATTAAAGTCCCTGGTCACCCAAATCCGCCATTTGCTTCAATTTAGGTTTGTTTTAGTGTTGTTAGCATCCAGCGTGCATAGTCAAAGTGATAACAAATGTTTTCCAGTCAATCTGTAGATACACACATATTAACAATACACGCATTCATTGTTGTTGGATTATTATTGATATTTAAACTTCAGAAGCTAGTCAACTCCTGTTTTGTCCCCCAGTTCAACTGGTGCGGTGTGTGATGCTGAACACGTTCACTACAGGAGAGCCATGCAGTGATGCATGCCGCAAAGTGCAACTTTTCAGCAGCGTTTAAAATAAGATTTTGTTATAAAAACGTATGCATGAATTATGCATTTCTTATAATTGCTCTTATAATACAGAATGTTTTTTTTCTGCCCATGCTTGGTCTCTTTGATTGTAATGTGCTCAATTTCGACAGATTTTTAGGCTATTTCTTTTTTGAGTTGTTGTTCACAAAAAATGCAGCTAAGTCATAAGGAACATCCCTAGTTATATTTAGCATTCAGGTCACCTCTTCAGCTGACCTGACTTCTGTTGAAGACACAGATTACATTGGTGGCCATGTAAACATGGTAATCTGTATGTTAATCCCTTAGGCCCCAATCACACCAAACGCAGTTTAACATCTGGAAGTGGCTATTCTGTAATTATTAAGAATGGCTATCAGCAAATCCATTACAATACATAGTGCATTCCGAATTCTAATATCTTAAAAGCATAACGAGCATTTAAAGGTGCTGTCAGTAAAGTACTTTGGGTGTAATTTGTTACAAATGCCATAGTCACCCATCTGCTTATAGTGAGTGGAATGCTCAGAATATCTGTTTCAAGTAGACTACGCCTGCCTCTGTATGAGGGTGTTCCATAAGCGCCAGCTACCTGCCAAATAGCCGGTTACTTTTATGCCCAACATCATATCGTTATCCTATCAATAGACTGCATTTTTGGGTGAACAGCCAAGGTTTAGCCAGTGTATTGCAAGCCCGACGGGCCACTGGGCCCATGATGACTCCCCTGCCAGGCCTGTTTTTTTTAATACTTATGCTGCCTAAATAAATTATAACATTTAGCATACATGAATAACATGTTATGCTTGTTCGTATAACACATAACAAAACAGATGTGAGTCTAACAGGCCATTCTTAATGTGCTACTTCAGTTACGGCTCTATGGGGAAACTCATACTATTGAACTTTGGTTCCACACACAAAAAAAGTAAAACTACGCACACCGAATGTACTGTACCAAGCATACTGTACCGAACGGTATGAATCTGAATGTCAAGTACACCACTACCCTGTACCCTATAGCGAAGACAAGCGTATGCTCCGTCCATTCAATAAAATGTCCTATGTATTTAGAGGATTCAAATATAATAGTTTAACTTTTTAATCCAGGTGTAAAATAGTGTAGTGAATGGCAGGTCACGGATAAGTGGGTATGTCTCTGTGCATTTTGAGAATTCTTTAGTACATCCATGTTTTGTAGATGTTAGTTTTTAGCTGCATTTCCATCAAAAGTACCCAGAACTTTTAGTCCCAGAGACTACTTTTCAGGAACTAAAAAAACCCAAGCAATTGCATAGACCGTGAGATGACTGACTCGCACGAGAAATGTTCACCGAGTTCCTCCTCTTCTGTGTTCCATTTCAAATCCTGTTCTCACTTTTTTCTTTATCTTTTTCCTGCAGAGGATATTTGGGGAAGCAGCAGAGAAGAACCTCTACCTCTCGCAGCTCATCATCTTGGACACACTTGAGAAGTGCTTGGCCGGGGTCTGCTTCTATTGTTTTTACGTATAAATGACTGTTAAGCATTTGATTAACATTTCCGCAACACAAGTTGAAAACACAAAACGAACCTCATCACATGTCATGTACTCACGAACACCTGCCTGTACAAGTACGTTTTTGTCTACATTCACAACAGTTTGGAAATTAAAAGTAAGGCTCAGTTCTAGCGAGCCAAAGACCTGGTTGCCACTTGTCTAGAAAGCAAGTACACAATTATCTGTTCTTATGGCATGTTCACACTGTCCTCCTTTTAAAAAAATAAATAAAAGTTCTACATTAAACCCTATGGAAAATGACCAAAAGGCGGACGGATGCTGGTGCATTCTTTTGCCGAGTGGAGCGCTTTCAAAAGTTGAGAATAGTTACTTTTTGAGAAATGCACACATGACGTGGGCCGCTTTTTATCAGCTCACCAATCACATGAAAAGTACCACAATATCGACCGTAAAGAATCTTATATCGTATGGAACTGAGCAATGTTGTTATGGAAACAAAATGTGCGCTTTTTTCATTTTCAGCACAAAATGCACTCTAGGCAGCGCTGTTTCTTCATGAAAGGGGACAGTGTGAACACAGTCTTATTCTGCCCCATTTCCTGAATGTCTCCGTTTTTGCTGTATTGACACTGAACCTATTGCAAAATGTATGGTCCATTGTATTGTGCTTACATTCAGATTTTAGAAATTCCACTTAGAACACACTAGCAATGTGCCAATACAGTAGCATGAACATCTTAGCATGGTGATGAACCAGAATTCTTCATTCTCAGTGTGCTACTTTGTGCTGTGTAGCTACAGTAGCACAGTAGTCACGTCAGCAACCCAGAACACGCCTAGCGTGCAGCCCACTAACAGCCTAGTGGGTGAGCATTGGCATGTTAGCTTTCGGGGGTATACATATTCCATAACATAACCTTTTTCTTGTTGAGATAAATGTTTTTGTTCAATATTTGTTAAGAATTACTGCACCTTAATCTATCAGATTCCTAATGTATTGGAATCGTTGTGGCCCGTGGCAAACCATTACTCTCAAGCATATTTTCATTCATTTCTCTAAAAGGGAATATTAGTGAAAGTAAGGAAAAATATGACTGAAAATGTGTACTCTACCCTTTACCCATCTCTCACTGTGTTTAATGTCCCTAGCAATCCAAGGACTGCCTGCGTTTGGATGAGGCCATGCTAGTTAAGCAACTCCTCCCGGAAATCTGCCATTTTATCCACACATACCGTGATGGCCACCAGCATGCCACTGAGCTACGGGCCTCGGCTTCTGGTGTCCTCTTCTCCCTAAGCTGCAACAATTTTAATGCTGTGTTCAGCCGCATCTCCACCAGGTGGGCAAACATTATCAAAGTGTTTCACATTGATGCATGTCTTCTAAGAGGTTTGGGTTCAGGCTTGTGGAATGAGCTTTGCTTGCTGTATCATATTAAACATTATCTAGCCCCTTTTACCCTAATAACGTGTAGATTGCAGTAGTATGTTGGCTATTGTAGTATTTATAACCTGTCACTAGACACTAGACTCAGAGTACCTATGAGTCTAGCCTTCATTAGATACTTTTATTTACAAGCCCGTTCTGGGACAGCTCTATCATTACTTTTTTTGTTTGACATAGTCCAAGTCTAACAACACTTGGACTATGGTTTAATGGTCGTATTGATCACTACTGTCCCTACAGTGAGGACTGAGTTTGGCAAGAAAGCCCCTCATCATGGAATGAGCTCCAAAACAAGATGAGAGGGAGTTTGTCACTGACAGAATTTACCACCAGGTGTGAGCGTGATTAGCCATTTAAAAATTCTTATGTGACTAAAATACTCATTGTGACATCACAAGTGGGAGTGTCTACCCAGATGTATGATGACTACATCAGTCTACCAGCTTATCCAACTGTACCAGCTGGTAGGCTATCCATCATACAACTAGGTGGATACTCCCACTTGTCATGTTCATTTATGTGACATGACCATTTTAGTCACATGACAATTTTGAAATGGCTTGTAATGGATAATCACTCACACCTAGTGGTAAAATAGGGGCCCTTTAAGTCAGTGGTTAAAGCTGTGATTGAAACTGATGCAGGTCAATGTAAAGCTGCGTTTCCAACAAAAGTACCCAGTACTTTTAGTCCCAGGAACTACTTTATTTCAAGTTCCTTCAGCCCGTTGCTGTTTGCGTTTCCACCATATATAAAAAAATATATACGTATAAAGACCCGTGAAGACTAGGCAAGTCAGGAATTATAACCCTTTGAGGCAATAGTGCCCATCAATGTACGTCCTCTAAACATGCTTGTTTTTGCCACTGACAGGCTCAGATTTAGCCATTTTTTACATTATAAAAAGGATCCCTTTTGCTAACTTTTTTACCTTTAGTTTGATCCTGTCTATTTGTTATTGTGCCAAACCAAGTCTCGCTTGAGGAGAAGCCATGACTTTGAAATTACTTTGGAAATCTTTTAGGTAACACTAAGCTACATTTTCTGTAGTCAAACAAACTGACAAGCACACAATCTGAGCCTGTTTGTGGCAAAAAAGGCACTTTAGTGGATGTACATTGATGGGCACTATTTCCGCAAAGGGTTACAATGCAGATGTTTTGCAGCTGTGCTCTCAATACTGGACCAACTTGAAAAACCGTTGTCCGCATTAGTCAGTTAGACCCCAAATGATGAGAAAATGGGATCCAGGTTGAAAAATAATGATGTTTTTCTTTAAGAATGGTTACCTTTTAGCCTAGCCACTAACACAGAACATGAGCATGTTGGCAGTTAGACTCCATCGCATTATGTGTGTGTATTAGTTTTTAAAGTAATGAAGTCACTATCTATGGCCGAATGAGGTAACACAATGGTGATTGAGCCTATGCCTATTGCCAATTTATCATTACAGCTGTTTGTAATATTGTTTAAAAGAGGGTATTTTACATGTATTTTAAATCTGTATAAAAAGCCTCAATTAATAAAACCAAAACAATGCTGTGGTTCTATGATGTATTTTTCCCCACCTAGGTTACAGGAGCTTACGGTATGCTCTGAGGATACTGTGGATGTCCATGACATAGAGCTGATGCAGTACATCAACGTGGACTGCTCCAAGCTTAAGAAACTGCTCCAGGGTCAGCCCTCCGTGACACCACACTGCATTGTTTGTGCTGTAGTTGTCAGTGTGCACTGATAATTCTATATAATTATTAGGGGGAATTGAAGTGTACATTTCTACATAATTGGATTGATATGATTTGCCTTTGCAACAAATGTACGCATTTGTCACTCTTGGATATGGCTACATGTGGCATTTGATCCCACCACAAAAACCTTCAAATGCATACTAGAAGTCAAGTGGACCAAACTATAATTTGTTAACAATGTTTTTTCTTCTACAGAAACGGTGCTAAAGTTTAAAGCTCTCAAGAAGCCTGCCCAACTAGCAGTCATTAACAGTTTAGAAAAGGTTTGTAGTAACAATTACTCTTAATACTGTGTAATCATGTCATACTCTGAATAATTGTAATACTAATAATGCCAATATTGAATAACTGAATGATTGGATAAAGCTTATTTCTATCAAAACAATTTGACTAGTCCAAAATGTACAGGTATAGCTGAGTGTGTTCACAATTGATATGTGCCTGCTGCTTTAAAGGTGAACAAAACTGCATAGAAGTGACAGCTTCTAAAAACAACTTTATGTTGCTGCTCCTTCGTACATGCCCCTTTTTTGCTTTGATGTGTGCACTGTGAAACCTAACCAAGACTAAATTAGAAACATACCAAAAGTATCAATGTCATTCTTATTGGGACTAACTAAACGCTAGACTAGACTACGCTTGTGAAAGGGCCCTACAATTCTGACTGTACTCTTCACCTAGGCTTTTTGGAACTGGGTGGAGAACTACCCCGATGAATTCACAATGCTTTACCAGCGACCACAGGCAGACATGGCAGGTAGGTGTGTGTGTGTGTCCGTGTGTGTGTCCATAGTATCTCATCACAACGGCATGTTTTGCTATTATAGCCACATGTTTTTTCCCTTTTTCGCGTAAGGACATTCTTTCTGTCACAACAAGAATCGTTTCTCTTGGTCGATATTCTCTCGTGTAACTCACGGGTAGTGCTACAGTTCCCTACTGTTGTTATAGTTTGCTGATAACAGCTCCGTTCGACTGAATTTATACAGCGCTTTTCAAAACTATGGCCACTCGAAGCGCTTTAGAATTAGTGCCTCACATTCACACGCATTTGTACATCGACGGAAGTGTCAATTAGGGCTGGAAAAATATTACACTGCGATACTTTTGCTCTTTGCGATATATACTGTATATTGCAATTAGAAAGAGTTCCATAAAAGGTGATTATACACATGCCTACTTCAGGCAACATACGTGTGGGACACTTTTATTAATTTTACACTTTTATTAAAACATTAGACAATACAACATAACATAACAACAACAACAATGTCAACGCCGACTATGCTTTGGGTGAATAGTAAATAAATGAATGAATATGTATTGTATGTATACATCTGTCATGCAAATCCTTAGAGGCCGCTGAGAAGCTGTTCGACCTGGTAGACAGCTTTGCAGAGAGTGCCAAGAGGAAGGCAGCAGTGTGGCCCCTGCAAATCATCCTCCTCATCCTCTGTCCAGAGATCACACAAACTATCTCAAAGGACACCGTCGAAGACAGCAAGGCCAACAAAGTAGGCTGAAAAGAGTGTTGTTGACTAGCAGTTTATTTAGGTTTCCATTGACAGAAATGTTATAACTTGTAGTTGAAGTAAATGAGCACTATTGAAAAGAATATAATAGACTATTATGTTCACTATGTACACTATTATTATACGCCAACATTTAATACTATTGGTTTCCCTTATGTTTCCAGAAACAGTTTGTGGACAACTTGCGTAAGGCTTTAGCAGGCCAGGGGGGCAGCAAGCAGCTGATGGAGAGTGCAGCTGTTGCGTGTGTCAAATTATGTAAAGCCTCGACCTACATCAACTGGGAGGATCATTCTGTGATTTTCCTTCTTGTCCAGTCCATAGTCATGGATCTTAAGGTCAGTTTCAACACGGTTACCTGGTCTTGAGTGATACCCAAGCTATGATTGAAAGTAAAATTGATTAGCAATAGTTTTTGTTAAAATAAGTCAATTGTGAGTGAAAATGCTGATCTCATACATTATGCTTAATATTGCTTACAATTAAGATAATCAGATCTTATTCAGCAGTTGCCACGGCAGTTCAGACTTGCTTTCAGTTGTGAAACCCAAGACAACCTAGCAGGCTATTCACTGCCATTGTCATTCATTAAAACATAATTATGTAATTAAAAGAACACATTTCTTGATATTATCTGCTACCAAATCTGTTCATGTGCACGTTAAAAAAATAACAGACATAGCTTATTACACCGTAGCATTCTACTTTATACAAAAATGAATGTAGTCTGCTTACATTTGTAAGTTGCGTGCTCCCTCATTTCCATAATGTGGAATGCTCATCCGGAATGTGTAAACGTGTCTTTGTGGGCTTAAGTCTGATGGTGTTTCAAGACTATTGGGCAGCTGCTTTAGGGGCCGATCACAGAAGTGCATCTTACAAAATACCTTGTCAGAGCACTTTGTGCAAACCTTTGGAGCGAGGCTGCATGTGCAATTGTAGAATTGCACATACTGTTAAAACAAAAATGTAAGTGTTTTAACAGTATAATGTACTTGATAAGATGGCAAGCTTACTTGCAGCGGCTAACATTTCTGAAGAAACTATTATCCCTCCAAAAAGCAGGTTTTGTGTCTAACATTCACCTCTTTGGTAATATGTTCTCCTTCGATGTCATTAAAGTAACAGGTGATGTAGAACGTTGATAGATATTAAAGCCCACCTTGTATTTCATTTGATTTGCCTATCCCGAACTTGACATTGCCAAGCTGCGCTGCTCCACACACATTTTGACATATTTTAACTTTTATGCATCGGTAAAAAACGCCAGAACAACATGAGGCAAGAAGAGCACAAGAGCTCAGTACAGGCATGCTGTGCCATAGGAAAACAATGGTAAAGTGGTTGTCAGGTTTGTAGAAATGCTGTTCTATGTGATCTGCCCCTTAAGCTACTTCTCTTGCTTACTATGCATTGGAAGAGTGGATAATAGCAGCCAATGGGAACATGGAGATTTAGGAAGCGAGTGGGAGCAGAATCGCTTTAGACGTTCAATGTTGTCAAAATATTACAATAGGTACTTTTTTACTGATTTAAAAAAACAAAACAAATGTTGCATAGTTAACATGTCTTCGTACCTTTTTATTAGGCTCTGCTGTTTAATCCAGCCAAGCCTTTCTGGCGGGCGACAGGCAGCCAGAATACAGATTTGGACCTCATGATGGATTGCTTTGTGTCCTGCTTCCGCATTAACCCACACAACAACCAGCACTTTAAGGTAGACTTCTCAAGAACTAAACAAAGTGAATACACGGCGAGCCTTTAATATGATCCATTGTGGTTTTTTATATTCACCATGTTGGTTGTGGTACCATAAGCTGCGTTTCCACCAAAAGTACTCACATCTTTTAGTCCCAGGAACTACTTCTCAGGAACCTGAAAGTTCCTCTATCCCATTGCTGTTGCGTTTCCACCGAAGTCTAAAGACCCTTGAAGTTTATGCAAATCCTCTAAATACATAGGAAAGTTTGATGAAAGGACGGAGCATTCGTCTTCACTAGGCTGTGAGGCTGAGGGTCTTTTTCACCAGCGTGATTCTTACTGGAAAATGCTGCATATCAAAGTGCTTTGGGTGTCTTGAAAAGTGCTATATAAATGCAATGAATTATATTTGCGTCGTAACTGACGTAAATAGCTATTTTAGTTAGTCCAATATTTTTTTCCACATTTTTTTTTCACTTTTCGTGATGTTTCTTCATTACATGCCTGGTGTAAAAGGACCTTTAAAGTAAGCAAACAGATTTTGTGAGCTATTGCAGAGATTGACCTTGAGATGACTGAGACAGACATTTTCAGCGCTGCAAGCCCCACCTCCATCGTCAAAGTTCCTGAATTTTTAGAAAGTACAACCCTGTACAGGGACTTTTTTGGGGGTGAAATAAGTCCCTGGAACTTAATTTTGACCCTGGTTCCTGCGGTGGAAGAGTTCCTCCAAAGGTTCCTAGTTCCTGGCTAAAGTTCCTGAAGTGGAAACGCAGTATTCAGTATGGGTTTGAGGGTGTACATGTGCTTTGTTTATGTATAGTTTCATACGCAACATGGTTATCAGATCCCATAATGTATGAGCCAGACCATGCTATATACAGTAACTGTTGTTTATCCTGGTCTTTATAAAGGTCTGTTTGGCCACTTCCTCTCCCTCAACCTTCAACTTTGTCCTGGTCAACTCCTTGCACAGAATAATAACAAATGTAAGTATTTGCACAGACTAGCAATCTAATCATCTTGAGGCCCGAAATGTCTGGATCATCGTGATTGCATTGTAATGCGTTTACGTAAACAATTGTTTATTTTTTTCCATTGATCTTTTTTGCCATTTGAGATATATACAGAAAATGGAGTAATTGACAAACTATAAATTCATTATTTTGTAATATTCCCCTGTTTTTGAATTCTTCAATTTCATCTTTCATCATTTCATCTTTCTCTCTGTCCATGTCTACCTTCTTGTCGTCCTAGTCACATCTTGACTGGTGGCCAAAGATTGACACAGTGTATTGCTATTCTGGAGACCTGCGCTTCATGTTCTCTGACACCCTGAACCGGGTCATGCTTGGCCTAAACGCACACCCTCCACTGCGCATGACAACGGTGAGTAGTAAACAAAACATTTTAAGATACAGTACATACATCCCTTTTTAAAAACAAAGCAACATTCATATATTGTGTATGTAGCAAAAACAAAATATATCAAAAACCTCTCCCTACTAATAATTGGATGTTTTTGCCTCTTCTTGTAGTGTGTG
>OMKP01085645.1:0-10977 GCA_900302375.1 Bathygadus melanobranchus | reverse complement strand
CACACACCACCTCAGTGGCTTTCTTTAAAGTGTTCCCCAAGACACAGGACGCAGGAAGGTGGCAGAGAATCCGGTTTATTGTTAAAGTTGTACAGTTGAAATGACAGAGCAGATGGTAAAAGGTCTAGTGCTCTCCTGAGTGTGTGTGGTGGTGGCTGGTTTAACCTGTGGGCCTTGATTAGGCAATGGCCCACAGGTGTGCAGCCTCACCCAGCCAAACGAATCAATTAGTGACTGGCTAGGTGAGACTGCTTAAACCAGCCACCAGCCACACACATGCCACAAATAGTTAACCAAAATTAGATATGATTATTTGGAATTATCCAAGCTGTGCGAAATTAGAATAACCCCGATGATAATAACTTGATAAATAACCATAATCATTATAAATAATAAATAATAAATAATCATTTTCAAATACGTTGTTGTATTTGCAAATGATTTGTGTTGCTTGTCATGCAAATACTGGTGGTAGTTTGTGTCAGACAAAAGACAGCATTCGGGAATATAGAGTCTGAAAGACTATATAACATAAGAATAACATAATACATAATAACATAATAAGACTATATAACATAAGAATAACATAATACATAATAACATAATAAGACTATATAACATAAGAATAACATAATACATAATAACATAATAAGACTATATAACATAAGAATAACATAATACATAATAACATAATAAGACTATATAACATAAGAATAACATAATACATAATAACATAATAAGACTATATAACATAAGAATAACATAATACATAATAACATAATAAGACTATATAACATAAGAATAACATAATACATAATAACATAATAAGCGCACTCCTGGTTGTTAGGTCAATAGAACAAGCTTACACACTATATCCGCATCTAAAATAAAAGATTAAAAAACAATAAAAACACGACATCACAGAACAGCGATGTTGTCTGATGACTCCCTAATGAAACACCTGGCATGTGTTTCCTCCTGCTCCCATTACACCATATGGTGGCGTTGGTGCTCAGAGTCATGCCGAGCTCCGGGTTGAGCAAATAAACCGCATGCCGAGCCAGCGTTGCCGCAGAGCTGCATGACGGCAGTCAGTAGCGAAATAACTGTTGCGTTAACCCGCGCCCCTCTCTGCTTCTCTGCTATCTTTCCTCAAGCGTGTATGTGGCACCCAGCCGCTCTCTCTGTAGACAGACTGTTCACAGAGGCGTCGTCGTAGGACAAAACACAGGTGTTGCTCATAAGACACATTCTGGGTCCGCTACTTTTAGCAGGGAGTAGATGTATCTTCACCATAGATATATACACATAGATACTGCTTTCAGTCTTAGAGATGCGGTACATGGTGATTCTCTAAAATGTAAAACATATACGTACATGTAGGGCATTTGGCAGACGCTTTTATCCAAAGCGACTTACAATAAATAGTAGAACATTAGCAGAACATATCAAAATGTACAGAAATGTACAGGCTGTGTATTCCTATAATTTAATATAGGAATACAATAATAATGAATTATTTAATGTCATTATATGGTTTCAAATGAGTGTTCATGTATACGTTGCACTGGTATACTGTACATTCAGTACAATGCGCACTATTTATTATGTATAAAAAATGGACTGCATTTATATAGCGCTTTTATCCAAAGCGCTTTACATTTGCCTCACATTCACCCATTCATACACCGACAGCAGTGTCAACCATGCAAGGTAACAACCTGCTCGTCAGGAGCAGTTGGGGTTAGGTGTCATGCTCAGGGACACCTCGACAATTAGCTAGGCGGAGCCGGGGATGGAACCAGCGACCTTCCGGTTGCCAGACAACCGCTCTACCCCCTGAGCTACTGTCGCCCCTGTATACTTATATACTTATACATGTGGGTATCTATATCTATTGGATTTCGCCTGAGAGGTCATCTACATGGTGTGTGTACCGCGGTTTGTCTCCTCCCCCTGTCGTGATCATAGCTTTGAGTTGCACAAGCAAAACGTGACCCTTGTGAATGAGACAGGAGCTGTGCATTGAGGAGATCAGCACAGACTGTGTACACTGGAGCTGGACTCAGCAACCTGTGGCTTGCAACCCTGATTGCATATGGCTGACCAACAATTATTAAATTAAAATGAAATGAAATTAAACATGTTTAGAAATATTGTATGAATGTCGTTCTGGGGTAGGAAAGCTGCTATTTTCATTGGACAATGTCTAGGGTGATTTCCAGGTCAAATTAAACGATGATCTACAATTAGAGAATAATTAAATGCCAAGGGAAAATTGAAAAGTATAAATCTTTCCCACATAAATGGCAATGTCTGATTAGCGATTGCAGTTTTTTTTTTTCTATTGCTAACACACTAAAATGACACATAAAGCACAATTATTGAAACTGACTCAGAGAGCAAAACCTCAGCTCAAGTCTCCACAACACAGTTTCTGCTTTGCACCCAATTTTCAATTCAACACAATGCACACAGTTCTGTACACAAGACCCTGGAATCAAGACATGTTGGCCATTTCAAAACACTGCCATTCAAAACGCCAGACCCACGGACCAGTTGGACAATACAGGGCAGCAGTAGCTCAGGAAGGAGGTAGAGCTGTTGCCTAGCAACCGGAAGGTTGCTGGTTCAATCCTCGGCTCCGGGGGTGGTGTCGAGGTGTCCTTGACCTAACCTTAACTGCTCCTGACAAGCTGGTTGTTACCTTGCATGGTTGACACCGCTGTCGATGGGTGAATGTGAGGCAATGTCAAGTGCTTTGGATAAAAGTGCTATAGAAATGCAATCCATCCATCCATGTGCCCCCTGGCCAAACACCTCATGGCTTGCATGTCAATCCATTTTTTCTTTTGTGAATTGTTTTATCTGTATTCTGTCATATCAATCAACTGTAATGTACACTGTATGTGCTGCGCATATGTTGCACGGAGGTATTGTGGTGAAAAATGAAAAGGTTTTGTTTCAGCTATATATGTGTGTTTCTGCACATATTTCTGTAGGCTTGAATAATCTCTCTCTGCAGAATTCTCTACAAACAGAACTATTACCATGACAACGAACCACCAAAGATGAAAGTGCAGGTGGTGGGTAATATGAACGTGAAGCGTGCGCCATTTGGTACCAAAGTATGATTTTGATTAGCATTTATGAATTATTGTGATTATTATTGAATGCAGTGCTTCATTTTGCAGGATATACGCAGTGTTTTGCACTTTGGGTGTGTGGTTGTGTGATGATGAGCCCTTCTTTGGCTCTTCTAGGATTTCAAGTCATTTGGGGTTGTTTTTTTTGGCTCTACCAACTGAAAGGCTTCCCTACCCCGGCACTAGACGCTACGGAGCACCAGGAAAAGCCTATTCCCTTCCCAGGGAAGCCCTGGCACCGGCCGTGCCATACAGAGGAGCTCACAGCATTGGACTGGGACTGTGTGTTCCAGTCCAATGCGGTGGGGAGTGCAAGCTTTGTTCACTGTGCGTTCTCTTTGTGGGGATCGTTGCTGTGACGCACGGCACACGCAAGCATCCACTTACAGCCAAGAATAACCTGGAGCGTCTCGCTTTGTATGTTGTGTACCTCTCCTGGTGTGCACCGCCCGTGAGGGGGGGTCGGAAGGTCGCCGCCGACGTAGGATATCTAGCACGTTAAACATCTGGACCTGTTAGAGTTTCCCCGCAGGCTGCAGCCACTTGAAACAAAAAAAAAGATTCAACACATTGAAAAGACTCTCCTGAAGGAATAGATATGGACAGTAGCAGATACTTTTCCTTGCAGATGTTGATTGGCTTGCTTGAGGTAAGAGTCAGGTCATAGGCCTGGTCGGGAAGGGTAGTGGCGTACGAGGTCGGAGGTCCGAAGAGCTCCGTGCTGTAGTTTAACCAATTTATGTGTATCAATGAAAGTCATTCAATATCCACTGCAACAGAAAAAAATGTTGAAATCAAATTTTAAATGTGAATTATGAAATAGACAAAAAGACAACAGAAAAAGATTTTAATATATATAAATAATTAAAATATAACAGAACAGGCAGTTCATTAGTTTGAGAAGGGTTAGCTATACTAAAAAGAGCTTTTTAATAGTCACATACGTATTTACATACTTTGAAGTAACTATAAATATATATATAGATAACAGATAAATTACACAGAATAGATTTCCTTACAGCTATTACAAGTGATTTCTGCACATTAACATGACTTAAACCACATTATTGCCCATAAAAACTGTCAAGACCTTGTCAAAATGCACCCGGCTACACATAAAAGACAGATCCACAGTGGTGTGTGTGTGTGTGTGTGTGTGTGCAGCTTTATATGCGGTGCAACTGAATACAGCTGTTGGGCGTATGTCAGAGCAGTGTTTCTCAAATGGATATTTGCAGGGCAGGTTCAGCCTCAGGATACTCCAGTTAATGGGGCAGTGAACCCAAAATCGTTGTTTCCTTTTACATGGTAATGTGTCTTATACGTCAACATAGTAATGTGTTCCATTTTGTCACTGTTACTAAAATATGATTGTAATTTCTCAAAGACTTGACAAATTTGTCAAATGATTCTATTTTCAAGTAAATATTCAAGATTCAAGATTCAAAGTTGTATTTGTCACATGCCAATATACAGTGTACAGCAGCAGTGAAATGAGGGTCGGCAGCAGGGCAGACTGTGCAAGTTTGCAATGTTCAATAAAATATAAAAAGTAAGAAATGTAAACATTTAAAATAACTTAATAGGAAAGGGGCTACACAAGGGAAAAAGAGCAGCACAACAGCTATTCTATATATATTATAACTAATATTCTACTATATTGACAGATAGTGCTGAAGCCCCACTCCTTAATATTCTTCACTTTGTACATTTTGGAGCTCCACTTTCGCAACAACAACACACATTAAAAGCTGGCCCACTCATCACACATTTTCTTTCCAAGATTTCAAACAGCGAGTATACTTTGTGTCACTATTTCACCCTTTTTAAAATAAAAGTACTATATCTGTATAAATCAAAAGCCTGTGCAATATAGAAATGCTGGGTATGATGGTGTCTTTAATTTCCACTGATTAAGCTACCAGTTGCAGGCTTCTGAATTAAATAGTTAACCAAAATTAGATATGATTAGTTGGAATTATCCAAGCTGTGCGAAATTAGAATAACCCAGATGATAATAACTTGATAAATAACGCAATCATAACTATAACAAATACACATAGATGCTAGTAAAAGAAAAAGACAACAATTGTAGCCCATTCTATACAATATGCAAAAGGATACGAAAACATGCAGCCATATATAGTTGTACATATAGTTGGATATTTTGTGTAGTGTATACACTAGGCCCTACATGTGTTTCTTATGGGTTTTGCATGCAGGAACAGTAGCTCTCGTCAAAAATAGAATTAGAAAGACTGGTGTTCATAGGCTCATTTTAGAAAGCTTTAGGGTAAATGGACCACACAGACCCCTATCATCATCATTTGATGTTCTCCCAGATGGCAGTCTATGTTGTAACAAATCACGCTGAAATAAAAAAAAGCTCTTGAATCATACCTACAGCACCTTTAATAATCACAGAACTGTGAGAGATGGATGGGACTCTAGGGGAAATATAAGAGTGATCATCAGCAGAGGTTACATAGTCAAATAATCTCACATAGTCTCACAAAAGCCGTCACCATGTTCTGCTTATCTCTCTCTCTTTCCTTAGCTCTGTTTGTCTCTGGACGTGATCCAATTCACAAATCTCTTATTCCCTCTCCATCTTTCATGCCAACGCCCCCATGTTTGAGATGTTGGCCCGGTTTATGCCGGAGAAATATCTAGTTTCGACAACCGTTTTGGAATTTTGATTGTATCTACTGTAGATTAAACCAAAACATGTCTGTTTACACAAAGGCATGAAAAACTCACAGCCGTCTCAAGCCTGTTTACACGTTAAGGGCACACACACACACACACACACACACACACCATGGTTTTCACAATAGCGAGTAGTATTAGTGAGCGCTCCCAGTTGAAGTCCGGGGTCACGTTGTATCGTATGAGCTAAGCGCGTGACTTGATAACGCTTCTGTGAGAGATTCAGTCCACAAGCTATCAATCGTCAGTCTAGATTGAATGTAACCGTGCACCACCTCCAGAGGCCGTTTGGACAAGCGTTGTCTACATCTCTCTTGTACAACCGTTCCTGCCTGTTTAGACGGAGAAAGCATCTCTCTTTGCATCGCAATCTCACAATCGTTTTCAATTTGTGATTTGAAGAGAAATTCAAAACGCTCGCATTAACAAGACCTAATTAATAGTGTTCTTAATAGTTTGTTGGTGTCACTGCTGTTTCTGATGACACAGAGATACATGTTATACTTAGCAGTAACATGTGTTTTGGGCAATGAAAATCTGATGATGGCAGGGCTTGGCATGGCAGAAATTGCTATATTGTTTTAAATGTTCCTAAGAAACACTCCTGAACCAAGGAGTATATATAACCCAAAATGCATGTTAATGCTAGCTGTAAAGGGGGTCCGAGGCTTCTGTGTCATCAGAAATACGTACAACTTCAGAAGGCATCAATTATTATTATTATATACTAAATAATAATGATGATGATAGCCTTTGGCTACAGTGCTGCTCAGATATCAAAAAACCAAGCAACACCTGTGGATGACTTGACACGGCAGGCTGTGGTCCGAACGGCAACTGAATGGTAATGTGTTCCTAGTTTGCTTTTAACGAGCTTGGATGTTCTCTAGTGTCGTGATACATAATATAATATAGTAATATAATATAATAAGTCCTCAATTACAATTTCTACAGTACAGTAAATGGTTGCTGATGACACAACGGGCCTTTTAAGGCTTTGTAATGATGTGTTTTTGTTGTAATAAAGTTAATTCAATTGACATTAAACAACTAGGCTCTTATCAGGCCCTATCGTTTTCCTGTCAGGATTCCTAGGTTTAATAATGTATTGTTTTGCCTCCCCGCACCAATCCTCAACACACACACACACCAACAAATGAGACTCCCAAGCTGTTTAAACCTGACACACTTCACCCCACGACCCATTACCCAACACATAGTTCCTCTTCTCATTATTTAGTCTCCCAATTCTTACTTTACTTTTTCAACTTTTTGTCTTACGCTCTTATCCACCAACGGATAGTTTCTCCTCGTATCTTGGTCATCGGACGTGAAATTCAAAGCGAATGTCTTTGCAATAATGACTGGAATCCCAGAACTTAAATGTCCTTCCAGATATAGTATATATAGTATATAGTACCAGATATACTATAGTATAGTATATCTGGTATATACTATATACCATTATATATGTATGTATGACGGCCTGTCCACCTCCCACCCAGAGCTAAGAAACCAGCAGATGGCCTGCACTGTACATATCTCCAATTGTCTTTTTGAAGTGTCTTCATGTCGTACTTGTCTTGCCTGTGAAAGGTACCGTCCCCCCCCCCGGCATGTGTTCACAGGTTCACATACGTCATGCCTAGTCACACCTGAACTGATCCAGCGGCCAGATGACCGGCTCTACCACACACTATACTGCCATCTGGTTATACTTCACGTTGAATGTGTGTGTGTGTGTATCTGTGAATGTTTGTGGTATGTGTGCATCGTTGTATGTGTGTATATCTGTGTGTGTGTATCTGTGTGTGTGTGTGTGTGTGTGTGTGTGTGTATCTGTGGGAATTACTGTTAGCTATCTGCCCACCCGGGACTTCCAAATGAGCTTTTGACCCCATAACTCAATACATTTCAGTCCCCCCCACACTCTTAGATTTGTCCAAAAGATCTGGAAAGGTGAGTTCCCCCCCCGACCCCTCTTGTTTCTCTCTCCTGGCAGTCTGCCACGGAGCACAACAGCTTGCGATAAGATTCATGTGAAGCCTGCATTTATGAAACACCAACTTGACAATGTGTCATAGTTAATAACTTGGCACTTAGAAGCGTGTGTGAGTGTCTGTGTGAGAGAGTCGACATCTGTGCTCACCCGTGGAACAAACATACTGCTATTTTACTGCTTTTAGTGATGTAACGTTGCATTATGTGTGTACAATGCTGCTGTATGGATTCTCTTTGGACAAATGTACTTATTGTAAGTCGCTTTGGACAAAAGCATCTGCTAAATGCCTTAAATGAAAATGTGAATATATATATTGTGTGTGTGTGTGTGTGTGTGTGTGTGTACATCATGGTGTGGTTCATAACGGTTATAGACTTTCACCCTATGCCCACAGACATTCAGCAACCCCACACAATACCGGGCAGCAGATCCCATATCAGCACCATAGATATACTGTATATACACAGATACTGCATCCGGGCTTGGGAGACGCGCCTCCGTTCCGTTCCAATAGTAGAACATTCCAGACTTCTGCGCTGCTTTTCGATGTTCTAAAGAAAGAAATGCCAAAACTACAGGGGACAACAAACAGGGGAATAACGGAATAACATTTCAGAGGTGAGAATTTGTTTACAACATTTCACTGTTACGATTGAAATTTAACAAAGTATCCTGTATCATTAATACATGTCTGGCATTTGTAACAAACCAAACATTAGGAGTAGCTGCTTGTCTTCATTACACAAGCATAGAGCATAGGGGAAGCATGGGGAAGTAGGTAGGAGGTGTTGTGAGTTCTTCCCAGACAGCAGTGATGGCGAGAGCTGCTCAGCTGCCTACATTTGACCCTCACCCAGTACTGTTTCCGTCCCCCCCCCAAACAAAAGCCTTCTCTTTCACCCTTTATCTATCTATCTATCTATCTGTATATATGTATATATAGATAGATAGATAGATAGCTATGTGAAATGAAAATACCATCACTTTAGTTAAGATAGATAGATGGATAGACACAGCATCAACAGAGAAATATTATAAAATTCTGTATTCATTCTGTAAATTCTGTATGTAATCTGTATCAAAGACAATGAACATCTGTAGGAATAAAATAGAAAGGACATGAAACACACAGGTGTTCATGTCATCCCCCTGGCTTAGCCGGGCAACTTGTTAGAAGCACTCAAGCAGGTATCACACTGGTTGGTATAAATCAGTTAAAAGCTGTCACGACCGTTTCCACGCCAACCATTCATCATCTGCAGCCTAGTAATTGCCCTCACCTGTCCCTCATTAGTACAGTCCTCTGTCCTCAATCATCATTATAGCACCCTGTTTTGTTCAGGTCACTTCTGGCTCCTGTATTTTACACCCCATTGTGTTCTTGCTCAACTGCCTGTCACGACCCCATCCTCTCTTTTTACCCTCACGCTGCTGTTATTAAAGAACCTCTGCTTGTTAATTACAAAAGCAGTTTTTTATTATTTAGCAGTGTGTGTAAACCCATCCAACTCTTATCTATTATCAGCTTGGCCATGAAAATCAAGGAAAAGAGCCCTGAATGCAATTAATCTCTACAAATACCACAATGTGACTGTGGCATTGTGTGTGGCTAGGTGAGACTGCTTAAACCAGCCACCAGCCACACACAATGCCACAGTGACATTAAAGGGGAACTTTGCTGCTTTTCAACCTCATCTCGGTACATTTGGGATCACCTTTCAGGTGATTTTCACTGTTCACACATGCAGCAACGTTCTGTAACATTTCCGTCTGGCGCCCGTCTACACATGGCATAGCAACGCCAGAATAGACGCGCCAAGGTGATGGAACCGACAGTCCAGCAGATGGCTGTAAACCTGCCTATCAGTTTCACCCACTGTGTGAACTGAGAGGAGCTTCCTTATTTCTGAATCTGTCCGATTTCCAACCATTCTTGAAAAAAGGAGCTTGTTTTCAATGCAATCCATTTTCAAACAAAAGAAGTTACACTGATATTGTTATCGAATCACCTGAAAAGCATTGGCACCTGAAGATAAACAGTTGCGGATTCAAATACGTCATCAGCGGAGTCTTGTGATTGGATTGTTCGCTCCACGTGAAAGTGTCTTATGTCAGATGGACGTAACCCTGCATCTCCCGGCAACGTTACTGCTTTCATTCAGCTGTACCGGCTGTGTTCTGGAAATGTCACAGGGTTTTGAGGTGGGAAATTGCCACAACAGATTACCCGGGAATCCGATCCCTGTTCCCATTCAGACATGATCCCATGCAGAAAATGTTCTGGTGAATGTATGATGTGAATATATGTCTGTTATGTGTGAAAGGAACTTATCTATCCATATCAGGGATATAGTGTGAACCTTATCTCTATGTATCCACATGTGGGATATAGTGTGAAGAACGGCTGCAGTTGTTACCGATGCTCTCTGTCGGGGGTGCTGCGAAACCCATCACCCGGCAGACAAAAGTAGTGGGGAGATCTGGGTCCAGGCAACATGGAGGAAAGCTAAACATTGTAAATTTGTATATACTACCCACATTGAAATGATACAATGCCGGTTGTAAAGCAAAGTTCCCCTTTGAAATTGAATTAAGTGTAAAGAAAAACACAAGGTAGACATGAGGTGGGAACTGTTCCTTAGTTATGCTGATAATGACGGTACCACTGTTGCCATGGCACTAAAAAGTGAAGTGTGTCTCGGTATCCTGTGCTTCCTCTGTGTAAACGTCAGCCCTGCTGAATGTACTGCCACGATAATGAAACAAATTAAAGCTGAATCCTACAACACTTAAGTAGCAGTCTCCCCAAGAAGGGGCAGCATTTAATGTGTTTTTGCTAGCTTAGACCCTGGCTCTGCAAAAAAAGGTGGTTGAAATATTGACCTGGCTCAGTCAAATTGTTGTTGCAATTGTATAAACTGCATGTTCACACTTTCCACAGAGGCGTCATCGTAGGACAAACACTAATAACACTATTATGGGTGTGCTCTTTTTATGTACCAGGGTACAGGTAGTATACTACACAAATGAAGACACACATAGATCTGGGTGGACACTCCTACTTGTGATGTCACTATGTCATAATGGCAATTTTAGTTACATGACAATTTTGAAACGG
Organism: Bathygadus melanobranchus; assembly: GCA_900302375.1. Classification (NCBI taxonomy): domain Eukaryota; kingdom Metazoa; phylum Chordata; class Actinopteri; order Gadiformes; family Macrouridae; genus Bathygadus; species Bathygadus melanobranchus. The sequence continues at coordinate 2 of OMKP01085645.1, read as the reverse complement.
CC
>OMKP01085637.1:0-10503 GCA_900302375.1 Bathygadus melanobranchus | reverse complement strand
ACACATGATTTTCCTTATATTGCCACGATTACTTAAATAATCAAATGACATTTCTACTGCAAACGTCAGTTAGATAGGAATGACTTAAGGGCTTGCTAGCCTCTGTCCATTTAGACATCCATCTGTCCATCTAGACATCCATCTGTCCATCTATCTGTCCATTTAGACATCCATCTGTCCATCTATCTGTCCATCTAGACATCCATCTGTCCATCTAGACATCCATCTGTCCATCTATCTGTCCATCTAGACATCCATCTGTCCATCTATCTGTCCATCTAGACATCCATCTGTTCATCTAGACATCCATCTGTCCATCTAGACATCCATCTGTCCATCTAGACATCCATCTGTCCATCTATCTGTCCATCTAGACATCCATCTGTTCATCTCGACATCCATATGTCCATCTTGACATCCATCTGTCCATCTAGACATCCATCTGTCGATTTAGACATCCATCTGTCCATCTAGATGTCTATCTGTCCATCTAGACATCCATCTGTCCATTTAGACATCCATCTGTCCATCTAGACATCCATCTAGACATCCACTCATCCATTTAGACATCCATCTGTCCATCTAGACTGTCCATTTGTCCGACCATCCATCTATCCGTTCGTCAGTCCATCCATCTATCTATCAATGCACCGACCTTAAGTTATCTATCTATATATTTATTTATTTATATATCTGTGGGAGGGTTTGACTCCATGACTTAACTTCCACAGTAGAGGTCAGCAGGGGGACCACAGCACAGATTAAACCTTGGTGTTCTGTGGAATGACGAGCTAAGGATAAGTACACTCCTCGTTTCGCCCAACATCAATGAAATGCGAGTATGACATGCTTAATTCCCTGGATATTCATCTGTGTTCGCCCCACTGCAACACCACGGCCTCACAGCTCTTTCTAATCGCATCACATTCCAATGATCCATCTCTGTGGCTACATCTTTACTTCAAGTCTTATCTTCAACTTTAGAAGATTTGCTCTCTCTCCCACTGGGGGTATATTCCCGATGATCGAAGCACGACAACATGTCCGTGATTTACTGAAGGCGCTTTGATGCCAGAAGATGAGATGGTTAGGGAGGGCGGAAATCACAGGAAATAAATAAATTGATGGCCCAAATCAAATGAAAGGGCTGAAGCATCAATGCAAGGCGCAATTTCAGCCAAAAAATAACCGCTTTGATGAATTCTCAGTGGAATCGCATCTGTAACTCTGAACACAATAAAATGGGTCAGATAATAGGTCAGTGAAATTGGTCTGCAGTGGAAACATCACTCTGTGTTAATAGTGGTTTTAGATGTGAGCTTGCTCGGTGAGATATATATTTGTTTGTTTACCCTTCCATTAACGTGAAAGACAAAGAGACTTATAGGATAAATGCTTCAGTTTTAGCAGCTGGTTTGACACAAATTGAGGTTAAATGTTATTAAACCAAACTAATCAATGATTTCAGGAGAACTAGGGAGGAGATCATCATGTTGTAATTAAAGGTCAACAGGTGGAGATTGGTTCAGTCTTACAAATACTTGGGGGGCCTATGTTGTGGACAGTAAGAATGCTCAGTCCAGGTTGTTCTCTCTCAGGAAACTCAGAGCCATACATGTGTACAATCAGAGCAGTCTGGCTAGTGTCTTGTTTTTTGCCCTAGTTAGCTGGGGGAAGAGCATCACAGTCGAAGACAGGCTTCGTTAGAGGTCATCATAGAATTGAGAACCAGAAATACGATCAGGATTATATTGCAATATGATGGCCACCCTCTGCATGTTGTTTGTAATAGCCATAGAAGCATCTTTAGTGTTCCACCTAACGATTAAACAAGTATTTAGTGCCTGCAGCTGTCAACGACAAGCTGTAGACTTTCCAGTGTTCTCTGGTTGTGTTGGGTAGGGCTATTGTTGTCAGGAATTCTGTTGCGCTGTTATACCTGTTACATGTCAATATGAAATGTCAATGCAGTGCCCCTTGTGGCTGACCTTGCCTTGATGAGTGCAGCGTCTGTGTGTGGCTCATGTGTGTGTTCTGTTATTACTACTGTCACTTTATGGCGTTGACGACGTGCAGTGGCTAATGAGATTTCCCTCTCGGGGATTAGTAAAGTGAATGAATCCATCAATGCTTGGATTCAAGATGTTGACAGGCGGGAGAAGAAAACCAAAAAAGGAGAGAACGTACAATTGTCTTTGTTATTACCTACGAGAGTGTGTGTTTTTATATAAATGACAGATGGCAGATATTGGAAAATGAGGCACATTGTGTAAACACTAAGAAGCAAACCTGTACACAATGAATACTACTGTGATTCAAATAAAAATACTTTAATATTAATTTTCATGTGTTACACATTTTAACAGCAGTAAATATCATCGTATTCTGCTTACCACTGACGTACAAATTGAATGTAACCAACATTTTCTAGCAGTTGATCTCATACTAACGAACGATTGTTAAACCACCTCTTTGTACAATCATGAACAAAATATTCAACCATTAGGATGCACAGAATGATTCCTTGTGAACCACTATATCATCGTATGCCATTTAGAAACGTTATAATAAGCTATAGTGTCACATGTACAGATAGATTACTGTTGAAAGGAACGACAGTAATATATGTAAATCAAATGAAGTGAACTAAAAGAATATCGATAGGACTTTCACAGCCTACAGTGTCATTCCTATGCTATATCAGTGTTATTGTGATGCATTTATTTAGATTTTTGTACAGTGCAAACAACCGTACAGGCCTGCACGATGCATACACAAGCTACTATCGGTTATCAACTGTTATATCAGGGACCAAAAATATTGAATATTGATGTTCCAAAAGGGATTTCAGAAGCAGTAGCGAAGCTCAATGTATGTGACTTGTGCTTAAAATAATAAAGAAAAAGAGCTTGAGAATTAAATCACTCAGAAAGCGACCACAGGCAGATATTGACATTGTGAACAGTTTTACCTATAGCAAAATCCCCATACACACATTTCTGTGTCTATTGCCATTGAAAGCAGCGATAAGAGAATCTCTGACAATAATTTGGAAGGTGAACGAACCACATCCCTCTTGGTTTGTAGTGAAAAGCTGGGATTAACTAACATTTCCATCAAACACACTTGAGTCCGTTCTTTGGACATATAATTCCTTGAGAAGTGGAATCCTCTGACACAGTGCTCTAAGCTCAGCGATGTGTGGTACGCACGCTGCTTAACGGGCAGTGACGTGGTGTGCTCAGAATAGAAATATATTTTAGACATGCGCTAACAATAGCCACTTATAGAATGGTTTGATGAAGTCTGTCACATTTTTCAAGTTAAAAAAAAAGTCACACCTATAGCTATGCCCACCCACATCCACACAAACATACACACACGCAGAAAAACACAGGAAAACAGAGAACATACCCAAACCTAATGGCTCACACACAGTTATATACCTAAAATATTTAAAGACAAAATATGTAATTGTTTAAAATGCACTTTGTCAAGAGGGTAAACTCATAAATCTATACTTTGGTCATGAAATAAATAAAACTAATAATAATAACCTATCAATAACATCAAATACAATTTAAGGCAAACAAGTCAAACAAGAGAAGGTCCCAACAAGGACCTTCACATTTAAAATATTTCTTTTTACATTATATATATACATATACATTATTTAGAAAAATAGGTTTGGCTTGCACAGCTGGGAGAGGTTCACCGTCGCGATCATGACTCCAGCTGCAGTTCAACGTCCGTTAGAGAGAGGAGGAGGTTACATAACATATCTATCAGCTCAAACGCACTCACGGTAAATGGAGTCCTGGTGACATTTCAACAATGGGTTCTGTCCTACACCCCTGCGGCCCCCCATTACAATTTTCTTTGATTGCACAAGCCCGATTTCTTGTGCAATAACAATATTAACATTTTCAAAAGCAATAGACACAGACACACAGACACACACATGCAATTATCGAAAACATGGTAGGACTAAAATGACATTTCATTTTCAGAATGCATTAAGCCTCTCAAACCAAGTGTACATCATAGATTTAATGTGAGCGTCAACAAATTAAACGTGATTTCAATCCATTCCAAATCCTTCCAAATGGCCCATATGGCCCATAAATGCAAAGTACATTCAAATATAGGATACTATAGTATGTATTATAGTATAACATAGTGCATAACATGGAGTTTACACCTGTCTCTCAAAAATAAATAAGTGTCACAGAAATGATCACTGAAAAGAACGAATATTTCCCCATTCCAGTTGTAATCAAACCAGATGTATTTGATTCATTTCATATCAGCCTCCAGATACACATACTGCAACGTGTATATCAATCACTTCCCATTGTCTGGGTTGCAATGCGTGGCTCATACAGCTGTATTAGAGGCGGTGGTACAGTGACAAAGCTTTACTTGTAAGCTAACTGTAGTCTCCGTCACTCTGTCACTGTTACTTTGGAAACAACTCACAACTCACAACTCACAACTCGCTTGATTCATGCCCACTTTGGCCATGAATACGGGCTGATTGCTGATCACCAACAATCACTCTTTGCAGGTGTCGTACAAAGCCTTGGTATGTGGCTATTGAAGGATAGCCACATACCTATCAATGTATATATTTATGTTTGTGTGTGTGTGTGACAGCAATAACAAAGGAACAGAATAATTAGCAGAAAAAATACGAAAATCAAAGGCTTCTTGTTACGATTACAATCGAGGAAAACCGTGGTACAGCCGCGCTAACAAATGCTAGAGTGCTAACAAATGCTAGCGTACTAACAAATGCTAGAGTGCTAACAAATGCTAGCGTACTAACAAATGCTAGAGTGCTAACAAATGCTAGTGTACGAACAAATGCTAGAGTGCTAACAAATGCTAGTGTACTAACAAATGCGAACGCGCTAACTCCAGCATTTGATCAGGAAGCGCAGCCAATCCGGGGAACCCAGCACATTGACGTCACCTATTCAGACATTGGTGGCCACCGACGCCGTTGGGATGGTAATTGCGTTTACCTCGGTTTCCTACTTCACATATCAGTCGGTTGACTCACCGTAACCTCCCCTGTCTGACTCGCCACTACCACATGTTGTGATTACGGTATTGGTTATGGTATTGGTTACCTCTATGTCCTAATGTTGACGTTGTCATTGTCAGAACGTGGCAGGGTGCAATTGTCATTTATTTGTACACTTTATACAGTTTATCTTGCTCCGATTATCATTTTGGAACGAGCGTGTCCTTGGAGACTGCTGAATGTCACTACACACTATTTAGTAGAGAACAATAGAGTACGATCTGAAGAAGAATACAAAAAATCCCAAATGATGCGAAAAAAATACAAATAAATCACTGCAATGGAACTTTTATTTTGATAGTGCAATTTCAACCCAAGGCCAGCTGAGCTGGGCCTGTGTTCTCTGTTGGTGTTGAAGATGGGGTTCAGGGGTCAGTCGGGGGTCGACAGGCTCAGCTCAGGCTCACAACAACAAACCAGAAAAAGCAATGTGCCGCGTGCTACAGGAACGCCACAGAGGCTCTGTGTCTATGTACAGTGACGGGGAGTCTGAAAGGGGCCCGGTCTCTTGGCTGTGTGTCACGCGGGGGGGGATGGGTCATCTGCTATTGCTTGGCTGGAGCATCTCCACATTGACGGCTATAATTTCATGCCAAAGGGCCGATGTGTGTGTATGTCCATGAAGTATATGTAAAATTTTTGTATACAGGGGATTAAAATACATCCTTTCGATGAAGCCACACAATTTCTCCACTGCAATGGCTTCATAATCGCACACAGCGGAGACTATGGCCTGCGCATCCTTGGCACATCAACAGTTATTCCATCGTTGTCACGTCAACAGTTATTCCATCGTTGTCACGTCAACAGTTATTCCATCGTTGTCACGTCAACAGTTATTCCATCGTTGTCACGTCAACAGTTATTCCATCGTTGTCGCCAGGCACAAAGACACAAAGAGGTCACTGAGCGGTCCACTACACGGGAGACAGTACAGGACGAGGAGGGGGAGGAAGAGGGAGAGGAGGGGGAGGAGCCTAAGGAGGAGAGCCTCAAAAGGCCATGAGAGCAGGAGGCGTTTAGATGCAGGCGGAGGCCTACCTCTGCAAAGAAGACGATGAAGAAATGGACAAAAGAGAAACGTGAGCCATATTGCTGCATTCCCCTTTGTAAGGAGAACACTTTAACAAGCTGATTGCTCTTTGCAGCTGCACATTAATTCCTCTCAAGCATTGGCAGTGACGATGGTCCACTCCTTCTAATTCCCCTTGCAATATTTCCCGCTGTGGAAACAGAAAGTGTGTTGCAAAACGTTGCAATCACAGCTCATCAGTTTGTCTGCGTGATTATGAACGGGGGGAGAATTTGTATTCTGTCCTCTGAATGAGGTGAGTCGTTTCTAATAATATCACCCCGGCCTGACCCCCTCCCCTCGCTCAGGATGGCTCAGTATGAATATTGATGAAGCAGTGAACAGGTCGCTGGTCGCTCCTGGTTATCAGTTTCATCATATCTCTCTCTCTCTCTCTCTCTCTTCCTCTCTCTCAATGTGTTCCCCTGTTCCCCCTCTCTCTGTTCTCGCATCTCAGACTTGTAGTGCGTTTGATCGCCAAATATTGTATTTACTCATTTTTGTCGCCCGTTTCTCTTCTTTATCCTCCTTTCTTACCAATCTTCCTTCCTTCTACTGTCCTTATTTTCTTTCTTCCCTTCTTTCTGTATTTCTTTATCCATTTACGCACATGGAACGCATTTCCACAACAACAATAACAGCCATAATAGCGCCTAGTGTCAATATAACGACATGAGGACCCTTCTGCGTTACCAATCTAATCGAAACACAATCACACCGAGCGGCTAATAACGGCTAATTAAGTCAGTCGCACAACAAGCAGCCGGCCAAATCGATCAGCGTCTGAGTCAATGCTGCAGGAAGCTCGACAGAGCAGCAGACAAGATGCTGAGAGTCAAAGGTGACTATTTAACAACCCAAGTTATTGTTTGTTGTGTTTTGGTCATCACGACCTCATGCTTTGGCATGAAGACACGTTGAAGCCGTTAAGCTCCTGTCATTGATTACGCTGAGGAGTGACTTTGCATAACTGAAGCTAACAAAGAACAGTGCACATGTGAAGCGATGCACATACCGAGCGATTTTGTGAGAAAGCGTCTTTTAGAAAAAACAGATGTTGTTGTTGTTATTTCATCAGATTTGTTTTGGTGCCTCGTTTATACACACCTAATCTAAAAGGTCCTTTATGTATAAACCAGCTGAAAAATGTACACTGTTAAACTGAATGAGATTATTCTAATGATTATTGTCTGTCATACTTGTAATCGTATTGTAACTGGAGCAGGCAGAAGTTAAGCATCTTACTCAAAGACACCTATAGGTAAGCCGCAGACAGGGGGATCAAACCCAGTGTCTAACTGTATAGTTATGGACGTTTTAATCAATTTGAGGCGTTCTCATATTCTGTGTTTGTGCTCTAAGGCATTTCACAAAAGGCTTCATGTTCAAGTTCTCACCTCAGAACCTGGACTCCCTGGATCTCGCCCTCCTCCTGGTTCTCCTCTGTCCTCTTCCCCTCCTCCATCTCTGGCGCAGACGTCAGGGAGTGGTGTCTCCACGGTGCATGGACGCTCGTCCCCATACACCCTGCACGCCTCCTCCTCCTCCTCCTCCGACACAGTGGTCCTTGTCGGACTCCGGCTGGCTCTGGGCACGCTCCGGCTTGGGGTTGGGGGTGCAGGGCGGGTCGGGCTGCTGGACCGACATGGTCCTCCGCAGGTGGGTGCGCTTGCACAGGAAGTCAGGCTTGGCTGACAGGCCGAAGGAGCCCTTCCTCAGCACCATGCGCACAGAGGACGTCTTCTTTGGCCGCGCCCGGTGGCCGAACTGGAGGGTGGAGAGGTGGGCCGCGTAGCCCTCACTCAGGAACTGGGGACAAGTGTAAACACACACACACACACACACGTTAACAAATGTGCATGCACGCACACGGGCATGTGAGAGAAAGAGAGAAAGAGAGTGAGAGAGAGAGGACGAGAGAGAATGAAAGAGAATGAAAGAGAATGAAAGAGTGAATCCAGAATCCATCAAGGTGGATTTAACGCGACAGGGGGAAACACAAGAAGCACTAATCCAAACAGACAAACAGAATCAGGCTAAAGCAGCTGGGCCAGCAGCGCTATTAGCTTGATGAATGAAGCCTGGACACAGAGAGCGAAACACCAACCTGGCACTGATTCTGGTACTTCTTGGAGGGCCGGCCCACAATGTATATCTGCGCCGGGCTGAGCCCCAACATGTTGTACACGGTGATGTCCTTCATGGAGCCGTAGGCCGAGTTGATCTTAATGTGACACTGAGGACATCGCAGAACATCGTCTGAGAGGCTGCTTAACACCTACATGCCGATTTGTCTGTGTGTGTGCGTGTGTGTGTGTGTGTGTGCATACAACCTTACCTCCTGCACCAGGTTCCTGAGGAAGATGGTCTTCTGGCGGAGGGGGTCGTGCACCAGGCCCTCTGAGAAGAAGATCATGCCGTGCGGGAAGTTGTGCTGGGACAGCCAGGAGACCACCCGCTGCTTCTGCATGTCTGGTCTCCCCGTGATGTAGATGATCAGGTAGCCCAGCTCCTGCCAGTGTCTGGAGGAACAGGAAGACACACAGAACATCTCGCTGCTGCTGCTCAACGTCTTCCAAGCAATGGGAATTGTACAAATGATAGCAATGATAGCTGTTAACGATAAATGATAGGGTAACATCAGGATTTTTCACCCTGAACCCCATTTTCCCATCATTTTGGATGTCATTGACTAATGTGGACTACAATCTTTTTAAATTGGTCCAGTATTGAGCGAGAATGCAGCTGTGAAATGACAGGTAATACTGGCCGTCCATGCATGTCCGCTAAAGGGCTTGTTTTTGCCACTGACATGGAAAGGATCACTACAGAGAAGTAAAATAAATGCTTCTTTACCTTTCGCTTGACCCAATCTGTTTGCTATTGTATAACCAAGTTTTGCTCCAGGAAAAGTCCTGCTCTGAAATCTCGCTCAGCTAAATATTCAGCCACTGACTTTGAAAACACTACACTACGCTTGCTTGATCCTGAAGTTACCCTTCAAAGGGCCCCTATTTCACTACCAGATGGTAGTAAAATAATGTTGATTAGCCGTTACAAGCCATGTCAAACTGTACCCTCTAGTGACATCACAAGTGGGAGTATGAAGTATGATGGATAGAGAAGCCTACCAGTTGGTACAGTCTGTCCATCATAGGCAAATCAACATCCCAACCAGTTGTAAAATAGGGGCCCTTTAAATGAATCTTAACACACACACACACCAGTTACCTGACAACGTCCACAGCACCAGGCCGGACCTTGGGGTCGCTGCCCATGATGGAGACGCTGGCGGCAAAGGAGCCGTCAATGCTGAACACCACACACTCCATCCCCCGCGGCAACACTGTCACATAGGCCTCTGCACTCGTCTGGTCACCCCTGAGAGAGAGAGAGAGAGAGAGAGAGAGAGAGAGAGACAGAGCAACAAACAAACATGGGTCACAACTCCTACAGCTCTGTCGTTCACTGGGAATGTACATAGTCAATGGTAGACTTCGAGGGGACTCCTATGGTAGGTACACCTACAGCTCATCTCTGGGTAACAGTACAGTAGATTATTTCATCACTGACCTCAGCCTGGAGTCTCTCAGAGCATTCACAATCAGCCCACTAACACCCCTGTCAGACCACAGCAAAACCAGTCTACCTGAACAGATCAACACCCAATCAGGAACTATTAAAGCCAACCAAACTACACACTGTTAAGAAATGCTACAAATGGAAGGAAAGTAGTATAGAAGCATACCAAAACACTATTAGGCAACAACAGGTCCAATCACCTTTAGACCAGTTTCTGGAAAAACACACGTCTTCACTATGGTGAAACATTAAAACAGTATAAAAATACAGTAAGGAAAAAAAGGGACCAACATGTTAGAAACCAGCTACATGCTATTGAGGAATCCATAAAAACAAACAACTTCTGGGAGAATTGGAACACTCTAAACAAACAAAAACACGAGGATCTACCCATCCAAAATGGAGACATATGGGTAAACCAGTTCTCCAATCTCTTTGGCCCAATAGAGAAGAACAGCAAAAACACATACAAGATAAACTACAAAGTTTAGAGTCAACCATAAAAGATTATCAGAACCCGCTAGATTCCCCAATTACACTAAAAGAACTACAGGACAATATAAAATCACTCAAAACCAAGAAAGCCTGTGGTGTAGACGGCATCCTAAATTAAATGATCAAATTCACAGACCTCAAATTCCAATTGGCTATACTAAAACTCTCTAAGCCTTTGATTCAATTTGGCACGAGGGTCTGCTATACAAACTATTGGAAAGTGGTGTTGGAGGAAAAACCTATGACATCATACATTCAATGTACA
>OMKP01085626.1:0-14070 GCA_900302375.1 Bathygadus melanobranchus | reverse complement strand
GAAAAGCTTGTGTACTTTGCATGAGTCACATGTGCCGTGGTCTAACCTGGAGCTCGTGGAACTCCCGGTCCTTCCAGTAGTACAGCTGCAGCTTCTTCTTGACAGCAACACACATCCTCAACTTGGCCTCACCGGAGCCAGACTAATGAAGAAGAATGATGACGCAAATGACTAGATTACAACATGACACTAGTAAACCATACTATGGTACTAATTACTATTAGGATCCTGCTAATTACTAGATTATAATAGACACAAATTAGTAAACCATACTATGGTACTAATTACTATTAGGATCCTGCTAATTACTAGATTATAATAGACACAAATTAGTAAACCATACTATGGTACTAATTACTATTAGGATCCTGCTAATTACTAGATTATAATAGACACAAATTAGTAAACCATACTATGGTACTAATTACTATTAGGATCCTGCTAATTACTAGATTATAATAGACACAAATTAGTAAACCATACTATGGTACTAATTACTAAATTATAATATGATACTAATTAGTAAACCATACTATGATACTAATTACTAAATCACAGGATGATGCTAATCCGCCTAAGCTTGATTACTAAATCTCTAATACTAAAGACTAATTACTGCTTAACAGGATGACACAAACTAAATACTATTAAATTAAACTAATAACTACTAAATCATGCAATGACATTAAAGGGGAACTTTTATTGATTTTCAACCAGCTTTGTATCATTTCAATGTGAATGGACTGCATTTGGACTGCATTCAATGTGGATCAATTACCAAACCACAGAACTGCTGCTAATTACTAACAAACGGTTAGTAAAAAACAATCAGTAATGATAACTAAAACATGATTGTTGATAATATTGCTAAATCATGATTTCTGATCATTACTAAATCACTACATCATAGAATTGCTGCCAATTACTAACCGACGAATGTTAAAGATTACTTTGCCAGGGTTAGTACTACCTTACCATCACCAGACCACATGTCATTAACACCATGACTGTAAGGTCAATGTGTGAGTAAACTGGAGGGAGAGGCGCATCTGACCTGCAGGTCGCAGGAGAACAGGGTGGCTCCTTTGGCCTTGGGCACCACGGTGATCTGCTGGAAGGTCAGGAGGTCGTGGACGTGGATGTTGTTCTCTGTGGGAAGATACCAAACTAATGGTGTATCTACTGGACATCAACAGAGGGAGCTAAACAGGGCTGGGCGATATGGCCAAAATCTTCTATCCTGATAAAGGTAAATATCTCACTAACGATACCATACTGCATGTTTTCCGGTTTGTACAAAATAACCACATGGTAAATGCTATTTTTGTATACTCCTGTGTGAATTAAATACTTTGAAAAGTACTGAGTATTCATTTGATTAAGAACTTAAATGCAAATAATAGAACAGCTAGAACAGTGTGGTAAGTTCAGAACATCACTTGGCTGTAATGCAGCCTTTAAAACCAGAAGACAACACTTTATGCCTCATCATGATACTATAATGACATCTGATCTCATATCAAGATATCGATATAATATATACAGTATATTGGCCAGCTCTAGAGCTATACAGTTTATGGTTTAATTCAAATGTAAAACGTGTTTAGCCAGAAGGAGAAGAACAGCTTCTGCTGTGGAGTGAGAAGCTTACCCAGCAGACTGACGAGGATCTTGTACTGGGAAACCACATAGAGCTGCAGACAAAAACACAACATAGACTTATCAGCATAACTACAGGACATTACAAAACACAATGTTGTACAGTTAATTATCTAACTATAATGGAAGGAGTCGCTGTATATATGTGTGTGTATGTCTTTAATTTGATTTTCTCGACAACCGTTCGTCCGATCGACTTCACACTTGGCAGGATTATTGCAGAGGACCCACGGAAGTGCAGTGTCGAGTATGACGTTGTTTGGATGAGTGGTTCTCAAGAAATATGCAAGCAATCGGCCCATCGGCCCATTCTGAACAGGCAGGGAACAGGCACTTCCTTGGGCCCTCGACAATACACCAGCCTCATGGGCGACAGTAGCTCAGGGGGTAGAGCGGTTGTCTGGCAACCGGAAGGTCGCTGGTTCGATCCCCGGCTCCGCCTAGCTAGTTGTCGAGGTGTCCCTGAGCAAGACACCTAACCCTAACTGCTCCTGACCTTGCATGGTTGACACTGCCGTCGGTGTATGAATGGGTGAATGTGAGGCAAATCTAAAGCGCTTTGGATAAAAGCGCTATATAAATGCAGTCCATTTACCATTTATTTACAATTTACCAGCCAGCTTAGTGTCGAGTGTGAAGTTGTTTAGGTGAGTGGTTCTCAAAAAGGCTGCAAGAAGCAATACAGGAGGCCACACAGTTGGCACGTTTGTAATGGGCACATGACTAGTAACAGTGAATATTGAATAGAAATCTCTGAATAGCTTTAGAATGTAGCTATCAAGAAGGTGAACCCAGTCCACTTGTATACCTGCTGGATCTTCTTGGAGAAGTTCTTGTTCGATTTCTCCAGCGTCACCTCAAATCTATTGGTGCCTGTGGAGAAGACAGCAGAACAAATCCTGGGGTGTCACTAGGGGCATGAATCTTTCGTTATCTCACAATGTGATTTTGATTCTTGGGGTCACGATTCGATTAAAAATCGATTCTCAGTTCAGTACAATTTCAGGATCCACTCCGGTCCACTGTGCACTAACAAAGGTGGTGTGGCAAATTATGGCATGAAAGCAGAGTAAAGTATGTATAAGATTATGTAGTTTTTATATTTGAAAAAGTATAACGTTTCAGAATCATAGAAGATAAGAATTCTTACCAGTAGGTAGGACTCAAGTAAGAATACCAAGAATACTTTTATCCAACACACGAAACATGATATTAATGCAGGTAGGGGTTTTACCCAACGACGCACATACAGGTAGTCTAGTGAGAAGTACATGTATGCAGTGGTGGAAAGTAACCAAGTACATTTATTCAAGTACTGTACTTAAGTACACATTTTAGGTACTTTTACTTACTTGAGTATTTCTATTTTCTGCTACTTTATACTTCTACTCCAAATATTGTACTTTTTACTCCACGACATTTATCTGACAGCTTTAGTTACTTTGCAGATTAAAATTAACATACAAAATATGATCAATAAATAAATGGGTTATAAAAGGGTTTATTCTCTGCAACATTTAATCATCAATAATTATAATCTGATAATATATACCATTCTGCATAATGACTACTACTTCTGGTATTTTAAGTATATTTCGATGCTAATACTTTTCTCAACGCAGGACGTGTAACAGTATTCATACAATGTGGTATTAATACTTATCTGAGTACTTCTTCCACCACTGCATGTGTACAAGGAGGAACAGCTTCAGCACACTCACCAGCATCTTTCTTAATCCGGTAGAGGAGGAGGTGTCCTGGCTTTGTCCCCACTAGAAGCCAGTCCTCTGAAGGAGCACACACACAAGTTAAAACTTAACGAGACTCATACCATTTTTGCTGTTTTTATGAGGAAAAGCTAGACCAATAAAGTACATAACTATAAACTGCATTGGTTGGAATTGTTATTCAACATCACATTATAGATTCATAGGCACATATCATATAGGGATATCGATTATATGGATTACAAAACAAGTTCTTCCACAATCCCACCCGGTCCTAACTGGCAAAGCACGCCCCAATACAATGTCGCATTGTCAGTGTCAAGCTCCGCTGTCCTATCGATCACGGGAGAGTCATTCATGTCGGCGACAACACGTTGCATATACAGTTACAAACCTACGAAACACGTAGGGCTACAGATAGTTCAATGGGCTGGACACACTGGTTGAGATGTGGTTCGGGAGGTGGGGTGGTCCACGAACTTACCCCATGCCGCCAGGCAGTCGATTTGGAGGGGGAGCTTTTCCAAGATAGGCACTGGTTCATAGGCGTCGTGCATCTCGAACTAGTTCAGGCGATTCAATGTTAAACGATGGATCCTGGCCTGGCTGGTGTCTGCCTGGCTGAATGACTGAGTCCTGGCCTGGCTGGTGTCTGCCTGGCTGACTGACTGAGTCCTGGACTGGCTGGTGTTTGCCTGGCTGACTGACTGAGTCCACGCCTGGCTGACTGACTGTCTACCTGCCTGTTGGTATCGGCGACACGCCTTTACGCCATATCTCCATCCACGGGGTGTTTTGTTATCTCGACTGATGTGGAGCAAGGAAAACAAACGTATCAGCGCCACGGGAAACCCAGGCTGTAGAGAATTCAACGAGAGGAGTGGGTTTTATAAGTCCCCACTTCGACCAAAACAAACCAGCTGACAGCTAGCTAAGCTATCCTAGCTTAAAAGTTAGCAGTCGACAAGAGCAAAAAGACATGGTTTCCTTTGTATCCGGTGACAGTCCAGACACCCGGGAAACGGTCTTTAGTTTCCACACAGACCCGTTAAACCAAGATATGGACCGCGGGTCCGAGTTAGCGTCCGTTAAGTCGGCGGGTTGTCCAGCATCATGCTAGTTTCGGAGTTGTGTTGATCGCGAGCCGAAGGAGGAACGGGATCTGACAGGCACGTGACTCGAACACAGCGCACTCACGAGGAAGGCATTAAAGGTACAGTGCGCCAGGGAGGCCGTGCCGCTCCCACCTCGACGTCACTAACGGGGAAAATATCGGAATAAAGGGCTCGTTTTTTAGACTATCGGAATACATCACGTTTATGAAGATAAACACAGCGACAAAACGGTTAAGTAAAGGATACATATTATGTGTATATATATATATATTATTATGTGTATATATATCACAAAAGTGCACAGAAACGTGACGGCAAAAATATACTTTCAATAAAAACTTTATTCAAGGACAAACATAAGCCATACAATATCATTCAATTGTTAATAACAATTTAGAGACAACCAGAATCAAGAGCTAATCTCTCTAGGATAAATAAAATAAAAAAACAAAACATAAATATACACCAAAAGCCCACACATAATCTGACGAGTGCAGAAGGACGGGAAATATCTATAAAATATTGTCCAATGAAGTCACACAGACCTGATATTACAGACCTTTAGTGTAGGTACAATATGGTGCTCATATACAGTATAGAGATCTGGCCAAGCATGGGGTTACCGCAACTAGACAGTCAATAGTCATAAATAAACATTTATGTAATGTATAAGTAAACATGTATACATTACTTTGGAAAAGAGTGAATACTAAAGAACCAAATTGAGAGCAGACTTCACAAGGGTTTTAGAAGCCAAACTGCAGGTATTCCTTAATTGATGGAGAACAAGGACACTTTGGGGTCAGGGGTATTATGGAAAACATCAACTTCATATTTTTGCCATGCCAAAACCAAGAACTCACATTGCTATAAACAATTAGCATCCTCAGCCATTTCACCAAGTTTAATATCAGGAACATCTTTGCCGCGAGCAGAACAACCAAGCTAATAACCAGTCATCTTCAATCACCTAATATATAAACCAACCAATAGTACATTTACATAACCCATTTCCATCAGGTGCCCACTGTTCATCCAAGATTAGCCAATAAGGAAATAGGAAATAAAAGATTGTAAAGATGAATCCGTTATTTATCATGTGCATCATGTCCTATTTGGCCACACTTATTGCATTAACATTTGTTTTGTTTAACATTGTATGCAGTGCATTTATATATATCAGGATGGAGTCTTATGGTTTTCTTCAATAGCTTATCGGAAACGTCATTCTTGCAGCGATACTGACCTGGGGTCTCCCGACCCAGGAGACCCCATGGACTCAAGTCCATGTTGAAAGTTCTTCCTACACCCCTAGGGTCCACACCTGGATAACGATTCCTTCACTCTTAAATTATATTTAATTTGTACTTTCTCCAATTGCGCTGCATATAAAGCAGCGGGGGGGAGGAGTCGTCTGTATGTGGCAGCGACCAGGTATGATAATATCTAGTCACAATATAAATATAAAAGCAAACTGATAAATATACAAAGAAAAGAAAATGTTCTCACATCTCTGTGCAACTTGACATTCACCCAAGTGGCTTCTTTATACACCATGGACATCATGTTTGCAATACGTCAAAAACAATCTTGAACGATTTTGTGAAATCCGTGTGTTATACGACTGGCGAAGGAGATTAATTAAAGGATTCTATGTATGAATTGCCTCAAATAGGCCTTATTCACCGAGCGGCCACCAGACACTGGTTCATATATGCAATGCCACAGGTGTGAGAATGCAGTATTAGTATTTTCGACCAGGCCGTACTCAAGTAAAATCCTCCAGTATATCATTGGGTTTATCAACCTGTGACTCCATTCGCACCCGAGTGTTTTGGGCTGAAGTGGTTCATAAATGAGCAACTTGGCAAATGTGTGCAGAACAAGCCATGATATGAATAAATAACCACAGGGCTTGTGATATAATGTACATCTTCCAGTAGAAACCTTCAGCCCATATGAGAAGAAGCCAGAAGCAGCCTAATCAAGGGCTACACCCAGTAGCAGATAGCTCCCCAAATAATACCAAACCAATATAAATAATAACATAAAATAGGAACCACAGCCTGTGTCCAAATCATCTTTTTTTTTGGTTTCTCGTTTACTTGACAGCAACTCCTCGCTGCCTTATCGTTTGCGTCCGGTGCGGTATGTGGGCGTCTCTCTTGTCTTACTCCATTTTGGATCTCTCCATTTTGGTTTTGAGGATTTCCTGTGAAGAGAACAGGGAGGATGAATGCACAGTGGAGGTGAACCGTTGCACCGCGGATGTCGGTACCACCTGGAATATTCTAGATGTTGACTGGAAGCCATGGGACTACTTTACCTCTTCCTCATCCAGCATCACAGGAAGCGCTCTGTGGAGACAGACAGAGAGACGAACAGAGAGAGAGACACACAAAGAGAGAGAGACACACAGAGACAGAGAGAGAGAGGTGAAGAGACATTTTCTTTCTTGCCTGAATGGTTATCAGATTCAATAATTTGTACATTTGTCCGTTGCTAAGGCGTTTGAATGGTCTTTTTTGATGATCACCGCCAGGCACATGAAGTAAACCCCATGATTGATTGAATAACAGGAACTCTAACCTAGTCTGGTTACCTTTATCCACTTACACCACAAAGGTTAAATTAGGAAATAAGGATGGGGACGTTCCATCATTGTCAATACTCCAAACTGAAAGCAGTACTATTTATTATAGAAGACGTGATGACAAGAGTCAACCCTCTCCTCATTACCTCATGTATTCATTTACAGCGAAGTGATCTGAAACAATGAAGTGACTCAAAATCTAATTGGATATACGTACACGTCTGCAACGGTCGTAGGAATGTTCTCCTCCACCCATTTCAGATCCTCATCCTGAAATTAAATTCAATCAAACCGTCAAAACACACAACCGCTGGAACACAAGTGGTTGACGAGTCGCTGACAGTGAATAAAAAACTAAAGCTAATAATTCATGAAAACAGGTCACCTCTTTGCTCAGCTGTTTCTGGGAGACGTTGGGTTCTGGTTTGGAGCCCCTCATCTTCATCCCCTCTGGAAGATTAAAGAGCAACGACACCAAACACAAGATCAGACCGACTCCCATCCCCCCCCCAGGCCACCTGGTCTCCCAGTCCCCACTGTCATCACATCATCTGTCGTCAATAGTCGTTGCTACCGTCCAGGTGGTTAAACATCGTTAAATTTGTAATGACGTTTTTATAAAACATCCACTCCCATTGTAAAAAATAAAATAAAATAAATATGGCAAAGACTAAATGATGTGGTCATGGGACCATTGGAAACACAGCCATTGGAAAGGGGCCGATGGTGTGGCCTCTGGTATCGCTGCTTGCAGGTCTTTTAAGAACCTG
The DNA here is from genome assembly GCA_900302375.1 of Bathygadus melanobranchus. NCBI lineage: Eukaryota > Metazoa > Chordata > Actinopteri > Gadiformes > Macrouridae > Bathygadus > Bathygadus melanobranchus. The sequence continues at coordinate 6,206 of OMKP01085626.1, read as the reverse complement.
CTCACCAAAACAACTTTAAACACTGCTGACACTGCACTGTTTAAAAACACAATCACAAACAGAAGTGTTTTTTTATTGGCTGGCGGCTGAGGTAGACAGACAGCCATATTGTGACTGTCGTCTTTTTGGGCTGCTCCAAGCACCTGTAATTATATTTAGATGTGCAGATGTGGTCGACCACACACACGTAGGCAATAGGGTTAGTAAATATCTGAAACATTACATACGTATTCACAAGAAAGTGTTGTGTGGTCGATAAGGCAAGCCCTTGTGTAGATGGACAACCTTGGAACACAGCGCTAGAAGTGTGTTTGTCAATGTTAATGTCATGTTAATGTAATGTCTACTGTGCACACAACCCCCACTACAGGGGTATGTGTGGCACATGGAGGGAGACGCGCAACGTTACCGAAAGCTTCATTCAGCATGGGCTCCTTGGCCTCATCCTCTTCGTCATCATCTTCGTCGATCAGAGGTGAATGGGAAAACCTGAGAGAGATCAGCACACGAGATCAGGCTCCGATCCCAAACCCACCTGTTTCTGTCCTAACACACCTAACCGTTACTTCTGTGTCTCCTAAACATTGGAAGAGTGAAGCACAAATAACTTACTCTATACTAAATATTTAGAGTCATGAAAGGGCTACATTTAAATTAACCAAGAAGCTAGTGGTTACATTAGTGGGTAACAGTTGACCTGTGTATCTCAATGAACAGAGCAGGGCATTAACACTGCCAGGGCTAAGGATTTGATTCCCACAGGGGTCACCCATGCTATCGCAAGACACCTTGGATGAAAGCCTCAGACAAAAATAGCCCTTCTCCTGTTCTTAGCAGTTTTAAAATAGACTGCAAGTCAGTCCTCAGCTTCCTGTTAACCCCTAACCTCTGGCTGTTAGCGGAGGGTCGGAGCAGCACCATGATGACCAGCAAGATGGTGGAGAAAAGGAGTCTCCAGAAGGCATCGTCCACCCACAGGTCCCTCCAGCCCTATGGGGAGAAAACAAGCGTCAGAGGAACATGAACGTAAGAAAGGGTCATTGGGTCCAATTCTTCCTAGTTGCTAGTCAAAGTCAACATAGACCTGACCAATCACAACTGTCAGACTTCATAGCCAATCCCTTTTCACTTTAAATAGGAGGGAGTCATGGCAACAGACTGTAGTACACTGATCAGTGGTCGTCGACGGTGATTACACCTACCGTCTGGCAGTCCACCATCTTGAAGACCTTGGTGGTCCAGATGATGAAGATGATGGAGGCTGAGACACACAAAACATAAAAAGGTGATGCCCCAAAAGTGCCCAATTCCAACAGGCCATGTTACCGATGTGTTGGTCCACAGACAGACCCGCATGCAGCGATCCAGACAGCGTGGACCTGGGACACTCACCGACCACAGAGAAGATGAGGGTGTTGGTGAAGTGCTGATACAGCGAGAGCTTGACCACGTTCCTGCGGAGCTTCAGCAAGCGGGTGGTCTGAGACAGGCTGATGAAGATGTGGGAGGAGGAGGAGAGTCAAGGAGAACCGCCTTGAGGGGTTAACTATCAACACAACCTTGTCTCAACCAGTCTTTCATGAAGAGAGTTAACTGTGGGTTGGGCAGTTATAAATGACAGGAGACATTTACAGTGGAATTCATGTTTTACACGTTTGATTTCTATTTCAAACCATGTACAGATTGAACGCTGGGAAGAAAATGATGGGAGAAATAGCTCAGAAGTAGATCTGAATGTATGCACTTCAAATGGGCCTTGAACATGATCTGTTTTAATTACTAACTAACTTAACAAAATGTCTAAAGGATTAAAATGCTTTAAAATTAAGAGGTTCATATTAAAGCTGCACGGACACACAGCCATGTGTGTAAAGGATATCCACCACATGACGCAGGAATCAATCAGGGAGAGGCTGAGGTTAGCCACCAGGGCTACCGTACCATTGGAACCCTGCAGGGAGAGACAGACAGACAAGAGACCGAGAGACAGACAGAAACAGACAAACGCAGAGAGAGAGAGATGCAAACAGAGACAGCGTGACAGACAAGATATTAGAAATATTAGATTAGCTTAAAAAGATTTGCAGGTGTTTTCCAGATAATGTTGTGTTCCAGTGAGGTCTGTGGAGACTTACACCGGTGACTCTGAGCACTCCTTCCACAGAGGAGAAGAGGAGGTAGAGCAGACCCACCGCTGCTAGCCGGTGCACTGTGGTGCCCAGCCTTGGCCTGCAGCAATCAGAAAACACAAGGAAGTGGAATCAGCCAATCATCTTGAACAGCCAGGTTTGGAGAGGGAACAAGACATCCAATGGGTTTTCTTGGGTCAGTACACTTACCTGACGATGCCGTAGCCCAGACTGACGATGAGGAAAAGGATTCGGGCTAAGGACCTCTTGAGGGCAGAAAGCAGCTCGCCGAATATCACAGCACCAATAACTGGAACATATAAAAAGAATGTTACACGCATGTCTATTTGAATTCATGTGGGCCTTGTCTCAATTGGTTAGATGCTTCCTAGATTGATCAACTCCTGTTCTGTTCTTAGGAAGCAGAGCACAACAATGGGGCCATAAGGCTGTGGGATATTTTCTTCTGGAGTTCCATTTTTTGAAAGAATCAATGGAGGTGTCAAGCGAGCGCCTTGAGCTGATCATTCCTGATGCATTACCAAGATAACTGGAACTATCCCAGACTAAACCGGCCCGCCTCAACACATAAACAGGAAGAACCAGAAAAACAACTAAACTAATTTGAAATCCAACAAACGGTGGCTGACCAAAGTCTCCTTGGTACCGGATGCTCTGGTACTCTGAATAGAACACGGCCTTCTCCAACATCCCGAGGATGATGACGGCACCAATCCAGAACTGGATCCTCAGCAGGTCCCTCCAGTAGCAGGCGGACCAGAAGAGCCACAGGGCACCGAACAGCACGTAGACGATGCACATGACCATGAAGAACTGGCCGGCGAAGGGGGAGCAAGCGTGCGTCAGAGCTCTTGAATATATAACATCATATATATATATATATACATACATATATATAGAGAGAACACTGTGTTGTGTTATCTGTGTGGTGCCTTGCACAGAGAATCTCAAAGTTCAAAAAGGGCTTTACAGAACACCAGAGAAATCCTGAAATAACAATAGAACAAATGGAAATGGCACAATAGGAATAATAAGAGCAGTTGAATCTTAGTTTACTAGCAATTCAATGGAATCAAAACAGGATGAAAGCTCATTCAAAAGTCTCGGATGTGACGTAGACTATTTGTTAAGTGGGGAGACTTTAACCTTGATCAATCTATTTTACAATCAGCACCAGCGAAAGCTTTAGGAGTGTTTTTATTGATTTAGTGATCTATAAAGCAAGTCACGCACCATCATCAGAGGCCAATCAGCTGGGGACGAATAGTCATGTGATCCCTTCATCTCCACTTTCACTAGAAAGAGCACAGGAAGAATGATTAAAACAGACGGAACTGCAAGGACCACTTAACTACAGTGGACACATTACCTCGTTATGCCAGCATTACATCACTGGGTTCTCACAGAACAAGTCGGTTTAAAGGCTGCATTGTGTGTGTGTGAAAAGAATGCCGATATTTTCTCACTTGTGAAGGCGAACTGGCTGTCACTCTCAACGTCATCTCCTCGGCGTTGTATGGGCAGGACCTTCACTATGAACAGATAGGGACCGTCTTCCCAGGCTCTGGCCACGGCACCGATATCCTGCCAGTCAGGTTATAATCACATTATAAACCCATATGATCAATCCCTGTGTTTCCCTTACGATTTCTTCCAGCAGCAGTGCTGACGTGTGTGAGGTGCACTTTGTTGACGTCATGGTGCTGACGTGTGTGAGGTGCACTATGTTGACGTCACGGTGCTGACGTGTGTGAGGTGCACTATGTTGACGTCACGGTGCTGACGTGTGTGAGGTGCACTATGTTGATGTCACGGTGCTGACGTGTGTGAGGTGCACTATGTTGATGTCACGGTGCTGACGTGTGTGAGGTGCACTATGTTGATGTCACGGTGCTGACGTGTGTGAGGTGCACTATGTTGATGTCACGGTGCTGACGTGTGTGAGGTGCACTATGTTGATGTCACGGTGCTGACGTGCGCAGCCGTTGGTGCATTCCAACAGAAACTGTCTAATACAACTACTACTATATAACAATATAACAAAAAAGCGGGCCTACACTTACATGCGATATTGTCGTTTTGCTTGTTTGGGGAGAACCCTGTTATTGTGTTTAAGATCATAGAAGACATGCTAATACTAATATTAGGACGACACCCCAAACTGGTCTTTAAACAAAACAAAAAGGGCCCCACCGGTTTATCAAGCCAACTCAGCGTCTGATTGGATGGATCACTCTGAGAAAAAAAAGAAAACAGGGTGAACAAGTTGTAGTAGTAATAATAATAATAATAATAATAAAAATAGTAAAAAGAATTTTTTAAATGTCAATCATATCGATAATATGAGCAGCAGATCCAGATTCCAGGAAGCTAGTTTGTTAGTCATGAAGAGGGTTGTGGTTAGGACCTTACCTTAGGTTTAGAGAGAGGCTGGTAACTGTTGAAGTCTGTATGGTACACCTGGGGTGGGACAAAGTGGACAAATAACACAAGGACAATAGGATTTGTTCACGCTAATACATCAACTGAACCACAAGTATTTTGACCAGATGTTTCAACAACCAAATGTAAAAAAAAAAAAACATTGTCAATGTAAATGCAAATAAAGTACAGAGTGAGAGTTCTAAAGCAGTGGCCATTACAAGAGAGCTACAGACCTTTGGTAGGAACAGGGCGGAGCAGTTGTCAAAGTACATGTAGCCCAGACTGTAGTAGCCACTCCAGTCATTCTTCAGCATGTTCTCCAGGCCATACATCTTTATCGCCTCGTTGTGCTGCACAAAGGAATTAGCGCAAGTCAACACGCAGCTTGTGGCCAGGGAGCTCCTACAGGCCGACACGACCACAAAATTGCACTGTTTCAAAGTCACAGGCTAACAATTCAACGAAAGTGTCAGAATGCTCATGAAAACAGATTTCAGTGAATTTAACTGAACCACAACTATGATGTTAGATTATTATGAACTATGACTATTAAGTAGGAAAATTGATCAATCACAAGATTGCTTTGGAGTCTACTCGCTCTCCTCTAGCGGTCAGAAATCAAAAGGAACCAAATTAAACAAGCAGAATGAAACAATACATTGTTACAATTTTAATTCATGACTAGACGGAAACAACGCTATATAGACATGAAGTTCACGGCTCTGACCTGGGTGTTGAAGACCTCGTTGTAGCAGACAGAGGAGCGAAGGTACCAGCTGATGTTGAAGGCCAGGTTTGCATCACAAGACGCAGGGTCCCCCTGGACTGCAATGAGCGAAAGGAAACTTACTCACATCAACAATGACAAAAAGTGACAACTGACACTCTAAAGCCATCAATGGCTAGACAAAGTTTATACAGGTAAAAATATGGAAAATACTATTTGACCCAGGCGTAGTTACAATTAAATAGGAGGGGGTTAGCCACGAGTAAGAGGATGTTCACAACCTCTTAGTCGCAATTCCCTCTGTGAGGTGCCCTATTCATGAAATGATAGGTCTTACCTTGTCTTGTTCTGTAAGAACTTGCATCTATTTTTAGCATTTTTCTCCCCCCCCTAGTGGTCGTTTGGGAGTGACATCCTGCTATAGTTTTCATTGGTTGTTTTAGTCTATGATGCAACAAGGTCATAGAGGGTCATCAAGAAATGCTCTAGTTCCTACTTAGCATGTAGTCAGCTTGCAACTCCACCTCAAACCTCATTGTTTCCTTCTTCTGTGTCTTGGAAAGCGTTGTTTGTCAGTTCTATTTACATTGACAATGAATTAGAATACATTACAAGACGCTTGTGTACTATTATGTCACGTTACATTCAAATATGAAATCAGCCAATGTTAAACTTGCTATGGTGTTTCCTATTGTATTATGTTTGATAGCATTCCTGCAAATATGCTAGCATGCTAGTACCATTTCTACAGTGTAAGTAATAAGTAATAAGTAATCAGAGGACAAGCGTCCTTTTATTTGCCACACGGACGACACTTCAACCACACACACACACTGTGAGCGGCGACACACACACACATGCACATGCAATTATTGGCGTCGCCGGTGGAATGCCTTCTCTGCATT
>OMKP01085621.1:0-13880 GCA_900302375.1 Bathygadus melanobranchus | reverse complement strand
TGGTGTTAGCATGGTGAGCTAGGAGTAGACCGTCATGAGGTTAGTTTTACCCTACTGATAATGTGTTTGTAATAAAAGGTTAGGGTGCCTGACTATTTAGCAGTTTAACACACACACACACACACACACACACACACACACACACACACACACACACACACACACACACACACACACACACACACACACACACTGTGTGTGTAATATAACTATATTGTGTTTTAACATGGTGTGTTCTACAACTATACTGTGTACTTCTGTGTATTAACGTGTACTATATCTATACTGTGTATTAATATGTGTACTACATCTATACATTTACATTTACATTTAGAGCATTTGGCAGACGGTTTTATCCAAAGTGACTTACAAAAAAGTAACACATTTGTCGAAAGAGGGAGACAACAATATATTGCTGAAGGTAGACTGCAATTAGAATAGAACAAGTTACAAGCATTCCTGGTTGTCAGGTCAATGGAGCAAGTTTACAAACTTACAGTTGCTAGGTTGACTCCTTACTGTACAACAGCAGGTAGCCAGGATAAGATGCTACACAAGCTAAGTTATATTTCTATGTGCCGTGACATACCAGCGTACAAGATCCTACAAAGAGCCAAGGCATACAAATATGGAAGTGCTAAGGATCCAGGATGGGTGGGGTTAAAGTTGATCGGGTAGGGGGGAGATGGTTGGGGAGGAAAGGTGGGCAGGAGGTGAAGCTATTGAGAGTCCAAGTGGACTCTGAATAGGTGGGTCTTGAGCTGTGGTCTATACTGTGTATTAATATGTGTACTACATCTATACTTTGTATTAACATGGTGTGTACTATAACTATATTGTGTTTTAACATGGTGTGTACTACATCTATACTGTGTACTTCTGTGTATTAACTTGATAACTTGATGATGTCACCAGGTGATGAGGGGCTCAGGGAAGCCAAGAACAACAGACTCCTTTCTCTGATGCATCGCTCAGAGCAGAAGACAACCACTCCCTGGCATCACTCCACCGGTCATCTCCTTGATGATGGAGACCCAGGCTCTGCATGGTACCACTCTACAGGTATGTTCACTTATTGCCTCATGCCTGTATAGTGTACTATTTGGGTCGTCACCATTTTGTAGTGTACAAATCTGGTTCCCTATACAGTGCACTACTTAAAGGATAACTTTTTCAACCTAGACCCCATTTTCCCATCATTTAGGGTCTAAGTGACTAATGCAGACAAAAATGTATGACATTGGTCCAGTATTAAGCGAGAACACTTCAGCCATCACCCTTTTGGGGCAGTTATCCCCATCCGTCTAAAAGTGTTTCCTTTGCCACTGACAGGCTCAGATTGTTATGTGTTTGACAACTTTCGCTTGATCCGGTCTGTTTGTTATTGTGTCTCCCACAAGAAGTCTCGCTTTGAAGTCTCTGGAGTCGCAGGAGTTGAGTTGCAGGATGACAACAATGGAAACGTGAGCAAGAGTGCCGGCTAGAGTTTGTTGTGTTGGACAGTGTTACCTAGTCATGGCTGAATATTTAGTGAGTGAAGGTGAACCAGCTGCTGCAATGCCCTAGACTTTGGTCACAGCACCCACAGGAACACTGGTGGTGTTCCTGTGGGTGCTGTGACCCTACGCAACAATGCTGATGTTGTAGAGAGTGTGACCTGTCGCTGCACGATATTGGCGATCTTGGTATGTCCAGGGATGATACCTCGGACACCACACAATTCTCATTGTGGGAGACACAATAACAAACAGACCGGATCAACAATAATCTGAGCCTGTCAGTGACAAAGGAAACACTTTTAGAGACTGTGGAGTGTGTGTGGTTGGTGACTGGTTTAAGCAGCCTCACCTGGCCAGAGTCAGGCTGATTAGGCTGGCTGAGTGAGGCTGCACACCTGTGGTGTATTGACTGATCAAGGCCCACAGGTTAAACCAGCCATCACCACACACACTCAAGAGAGCGCTAGCATGCTAGATGTGTTCCAACTGCTCTGTTCATTCAACTTCAAACTCTCAATAAACCGGATTATTCACCACCTTCCTGTGTCCTGATTATGGACAGCCCCGGAGAAGCCACTTAATGTGGCATGTGGCAGGAGGCACTACGACAGAGATGTACATGGATGGGCATAAAGTGTCCACATTAGTCAGTTAGACCCTAAATGATCAGAAAATGGGGTCTAGGTTGAAAAATCCTCAAGTTAAATAATATTTAATACCCGGGCGGCAGTAGCTCAGGAGTAGCTCCTAACCCTCCTGAGCTGGTTCGATCCCCGGCTCCGCCTAGCTAATTGTCGAGGTGTCCCTGAGCAAGACACCTAACCCTAACTGCTCCCGACGAGCTGGTTGTTACCTTGCATGGTTGACACCACCGTCGGTGTATGAATGGGTGAATGTGAGGCAAATGTAAAGCGCTTTGGATAAAAGTGTCATATAAATGCAGTCCATTTACCATTTAATACCCATAATGCACCGTAACAACTGATGTACACACACAGTATATCCGCATTATGTCCTATGGTGCATAGCGGTTTTCATTGTCATCTGATTCATCCAAAAGATGTTCGGCCATACAGGTTCTTTATGCAAATGGCCTGTCACAGGGTAGCGTCTTAACACGCGTCTGCTTGTCTATGCACTGATACGCATCACAGGTCGTCTCCTTGCCAACCAAGAGGAGGCGAGGTTGAGCGAGGGCTCCGCCTCTCCCCTATTGCTACGGAAACGTCCGGCGGGCGCCAGGCGGGTCAGCAGCCGTCTGAGGAGCAGGAAGTGTCTGAGCTTGGGGACGGGGCTCGACCTCCCCTTCCCTGGGGAGGAAGAGGTTCAGGGAGGAGGAGGGGGAGGAGGTGTGACAGCCCGGCACAACCGCCTCCACCTCCTCTCGTCCTCCCTCAGCCTGCGCTACAACCTGTCCTCCTCCTCCCTCTCCTCCTGCGGCTCCACGCCTCCACGCTGCCCCAGTCTGGGGGAGCTGGCTGAGGGGGAACAGCAGTGCAGAGAAGGAGGCGCAGGGAGGAGGACAGACTCCTCCTATTGCCATCGGCAGGTAGGACCTAGGTATAGAATATATAGATGTTGTATAGATATGAGGTATATAGATAGTGTATATAGATAGTGTGTGTATGTGTTTGTGTAGGTCCCTCTGGAGTCCAGGGAACACACTTGGTTGGTGAAGGGAGCGGCCGGAGCGTGGACTGATATCTACTCTCTGTTCAGAGATGACCCGTCTCTTCTCCAGCGGCCAGACTTCATCTCTGGCTTCACTGTCCTCCACTGGATCGCCAAGCATGGAGATCACAGAGTCCTCAATACGCTATGGTACCACATCACCATGACAACACCATACCATCTCCATGACAACTCTATCTCCATGACAACCCCACACCATCAAAACACCATCACCATGACAACACCATCACCATGAGATCACCATAGCAACACAGTACCATCTCCATGACAACACCATCACCATGACAACACTATCACCATGGCAACATCACCATGACAACACAGCATCATCTACCCTACCCCTAAGCTCATTCTAGTATGTGACCTCTGACCTGCAGGTACGGGGTGAGCAAGGCGGGTCTGAGCCTGGATGTCAATGCAAGGTCGTGGAGTGGCTACACCCCGCTGCACCTGGCTGCCATGCACGGCCACAAGAAGATGATGCGTGTCCTGGTGAACAAGTTCCACGCCAACGTGCACATCCGCGACGCGGCCGGGAAGCGGGCCTGGCAGTACCTGGAGGGCCCGTCCCCACTGGACCTGCTGCACCTGCTCGGCGCTCCGCAGGGGCCAGGGGGGAGGGCTCCTCTCCACCACCATGCTTCCTGCTCGTCAGCTGACAGTCCTTCTCAGCGACCTCTGACCTCTGGCTCCCCCAGGGTCAAGAGGTCAACGTCGATCGCAGCGTTCCTCAAACACAAGTCACTGGGTCGCTTCAGAGAGCTCTCAGATGCGTCTGTCTAGCGTGTGTGTGTTGTAGTTTCGGGGCTTTATTGCGATTATGTTGGGTCGTTTTCAACCTTCTGAGTTTCTAAAAACACCAAAGAGTTAGATGTAATATAATGAATGAACACAAGTTACGGCCACCTCGTAGTATTATTACTCACTGTTCAAGTGATTTCCTCTCACGGTTTCTGGTTCTAAGGTGATGTTTACTTGATTGAATTGAAATGTTTGCGCATAGAATTAGAACACAGAAAAAGGATGTTTCACTAATCTGTATTAATACCTGCAGTTGTGCCACATTCAAAATGAGCCCTAAAAAATAATAAAAACAAGAATATAACTGGCCCAAGTGTCATCTCTTCATAGTACACAAGGGACTGGACTGGGCGTGTGAATGTGAAAACTATACTTTTATAGTCATTTTTAAAATCTTATCTGGGATTAATAAAGTACATTTTATTAGCCTAATATCAGACAAAATTGTCAACTCCTTACACTCCATTTCCATCTTCAGTCTGCCTCCACTCTAACCGATTTCAACGTGGGAGGGGGATTCGATTTCCCTTAACCAATCACTAGAGAGCAGCAATGCGTAGTCATGCCAACACACTGGTTTTAAGAGTGAAGTATGATATGATGTCGGGCGATATAGACGAGAACATTTTTTAAATTTGTTAATCAATCAAATTAAATATTCAGCAGCCCTAACACAAAATAGAGCCCATTAAGTGAACGTTTACGTTTCCAAGATGTCAGTGTTGAAATGCGATACGTAGATATCTGAAATTGAAAGTCCAATATACATGAATGGCAAAATTGAGGTCATTTGTCCTAGGAAGAATGACGTTGATATCTGAAATGTTCTTGACTAGGAAGAATTGAATTACTGAAATCAAAGTTGTAGATAACTTGAAATAGAATTACTAAAATTTAAAATGTATTACCGTTCTGACTAGTGAGAATACAATTTTGACGAGGAGAAATGCTATTATGGATATCGAAAATGTAATTTGATGAGTGGTTCGATTAAATGTTAAAACATTGAATATTTAAAACTGAAGTGAACTTGCAAGATTTAGGCTGGCTTTGCAAGGCTAGCTTAGTTTTAAATTTAGTCAGAAAATGATTATAATGTAAATAAAATGATATATTGTAAGCAATACATTTGAATTGGATAACAGCATAGGAATTGGATTGGTCTCAAGTTTGAAAAGTTATTTATTTTGTAAAACAAGGAGGGTCTTGCCTCATCTTAAAGCACACGTTACATTTCATCAAAACACATTTTGATCTGTGGTCTAAACAACACTACACAACAATACACAGTGTGACACCACTGTTAGTGACGATAAGGCAAGCTGTGTGTGTTTGTGTGTGTATGTATGTGTGCTGGAAGCTGCTGAAAAGTGATGTATCGTGGCGTATCACGACTGAAAACATTGTTTTGATTTAGCTGGGTCATTTTATTCTCGTGTCCGGCTGTCCAAAACAAAACACTACACCTGCTCCCCGCTTGACCAATCAGGGATGACTGCAGGACGTCGTGTTGCTAAGCTCTGGGAAGACTGCTTCACGTACGCCGAGGTCCTCCACTGGCAAAGGGTACAGGTCTCTGCGTAACGTTGAGGATCGTGGAATAGTGTTGTTTGTTCTCCAGGAGACAGTGTGCAGAGGATGAGCAGGGGGGTGTTGAGAAGTGGGTACTTGGGTATAAATACGGTGCTTCATGTCTCAGAGCATGATTAGTAGTTCTTTACCCCTTTTAGTTCTGCTTGTCCCTCTTCGCTACCTGTAGCCACACCCACAACCAATCAATACATGATATATGTCAGTGATGTCACAGTGATATCACAGTGATGTCACAGCGGTACATCGGGCTGGGTGGGTGTGGCCTGCAGGTGTGGGCGTGGGCAGTGACAGGCAGAGGGCGGGGCTAGAGGACAGCTGGAACCCCCTGGACCAATCGGGCTCCCCGGCCAGGTGGGGGGGCAGGGTCTCCTTGATTAGCACCAGATGCTCCTCCCCTTGCCTTATGAGGTCGTCCAGGTGGCGCTGGCGAATGAGCAGCGAGGGTTTGGTCGTTACGAGGCGACGGTAGAGGAGGAGCTGGCCGGGGGTCATGTGACCGGCAAGGAGGGCGTGGACGACGCACTGGCGGCGCTCCAGGTTCTCCTTCAGCTCCCGGGCGTCCTCCCGCTGGGACAGCAGCTGGGAGCGCTTCAGCAAGAGGGAGGTCTGGGGTAGGAGGGGGAGGAGGAGGGGAGGCATGAGGAGAAGGAGAGCAAAGGGAGGGGGCGGGTAAGGACAGACATTTACATTACAATTAGCAGATGCCAAAGCGACTTACAATAAGTGCATTTATCCGAAGAAAGTGAAACAACAATATATCGCTGACGGTACAGTAAGATTTGAATAGAACAAGTTTCAAGCACTCATGTTTGGTTGACCCCTTGCTGGGGTCAGACTCACCTCTAGGCCGTCCTCCTGTCTGTCCTTCAGGTAGTAAAGAGCTGCCTCCGTCCTGGCCAGACGACCCGACAGAGACAGCAGCAGGTTCACCACCTTCTCTAGGTCTCCTAGGCAACAACAACAACAACAACAGGTTAGGTCTCAGGGGTTAAGGGTTAGGGCTCAAGCGTTAAGGGTTAGGGCTCAGGGGTTAAGGGTTAAGGCTCAGGGGTTAAGGGGTCCAGTACCTATGAAGACGCGGTACTTCTCCTTCTCGTTGGGCCGGCAGCAGTCCTGGACCACATCTTCCAGGCTGGCGGCCAGAGCTCGGTGCTCCCTGAGCTCATCCTGTAGGACCTCCTTCTCCTCCTGCAGCACCTCCACACTCTTCCTCAGAGCACCACACAGCTCCACCTAGTGGACCGGAGACACAAGTTCACATTCACATGACTTGTGACCTGTGTTGTATACACGTTGTATACACGTTGTATACACATTGCATACACGTGGTATACACGTTGTATAGTGTTTTGTAATCGTTGGTAAAGACGTGGTGTCTCTGGTTTGTACCTTCATCGCGTCAAGGTCTTTCTCCTCGTCATCTAGATTCGTCTCGAGGCCGCCGACCATGCTGGGAGATCCCACATCTGGGACTCTGAGGAGCGATAGAAACTTGTTGAGTAAACCTAATATAAAAATATATATTAACATCAAGTATGTACTTTATAAAAAACTAAAGACAACAAAAGTACGGCCAAAGATGCTGCTCAGTACAAGGCACACACAACACTTTTAAACACCCTGCAGCTTCAGAAGCCCAGTTCAGGAATCTCTCTTTCCAAGTTCATCTGCTACCATGCTTAGGACGACATTACCTGTGCTCGTCCCATCTGCTGCTGCCCCTGCGTTGCCATGGTGATTTACCAGCCAATCCTGAGCCGTGGAAAACTTCTTCCATTAGTTCTATGGTTCTCTTACTCCCCAAGGTGTCCAGGAGGGGCGCCAGGGAGTGATCCCTCGACACCTGTACATAGTATTACACCTGGAACAATCAGACCCCTCTCCTTTCAACACCTGTATTACACCTGGAAGAATTAGACTCCTTCCCTTTCAACACCTGTATTACTCCTGCAACAATCAGACTCCCCCTTTCAATACCTGAAATCAGTATTACACATGCTTATTACACATCATTTAAATGTTATATATTATATTGTTTAACAAACATTTGAAAGTGTTCCTTAACGAGAGTACGTTATACGTTATAGAAGGTTTCTGTAACTTACTATAGGCAACAAGAGGTCATACAAGAGGTCCTCATAAGTGACCATATAGTCAAACTATCATACACACCAGGTGCTTTACTATCAACTTAGGGACCAGCAGATACTGGGAGCTGGTAGTTGTCAAAAAAGACCATGAAACTTCACACGTACCAGCTGGTCCAGTAGGGCCTGAACCCTCAGCTCCTGGGCAGAGGCTTCTCTCATGGGCAGCGGGTAGTACTTTAGCACCAGGCTGTCCTGGGCCCCCGGGGAGATGAATCCTCCTGGGACAGACATGGGGACGGGATGAGGAGACGGGCTGACCGAGGCAGTGGTCTCCATGGTTACGGAGTGGTCTCCATGGATACTGCAAGTAAGGCAGGAAGAAACATAAGGAAGCAGGAAGAATATGAGATAATACAATAAAATAATGATAATGAAATCATTATAAATACAATAAAAATATCTTGAGATAAATTCAGATTCAGATTCCTGAAACAAATTGTTTAAATGACTGATTGGCCTTCAACACTGGCATAAAGATGTCGTGCTATGCACAACACAATTCTGCGCATCTGTGGTGGAAAAATGCTGCACTGCCCCCTGGTGTTTTACGTTCCTACAATACCCATCAGCCACTTCTCCCCCTCCCTTCTAGAGCCACTCCCAAGACCCAACCATCAACAGTATTTTCATTCACTCAGATGGATACATTGCGGTAATGCTAGCGTAAAGCTACATTTCCTTTGTAATCAATAAAGTATCTTGGTAGCGTAGCTATTTATTCACATTGACACTAAATATCACATTGACAGTAAATATGCTGTTCAACACACAGATTGGTAAACCTACGTGAGAAAGCCTGATAATATGTAGACGCTGTAGGGCTTTAGATCTCAACATCACATTGCAATGACCGCCTCTGTTTTGGAAGCATAGGAGCATGTAGAGCGTGTGTTGGTTGGTGGCTGGTTTAAACAGCCTCACCTGGCCCAAGTTAGAGTCTGGGGATGGGTGGGGCTGCACACCTGTGGTGCATTGGCTAACAGGCCCACATGTTAAACCAGCCATCACCACACATACTCGGGGGAACGCTAGCATGCTAGCATGTACCACCTGCTCTGTCTTCATTCAACAACAAACTCTATTGCAGTTTGTGGCCACTGGCCATGTCTTGCACGGCTAATGCAGCTGCAGCTTTGTCACTGCATCTGCGTCAGCCAAAACATTATACGATGCATCCTCGTCCACAACATCATCTGCAGTCATATTCTGGGATGCCATCTTCGCTGTAGAAAATGTAGCTGGTTGTAACAAGGACGTTTGGTTGTAGTCATCTAGTCCAAGCCCCCTGGCTACCTCTGCCCAGGAGGCGGAGGAATCCAGAGAGCTTGTAGTTCTTCTAGGTCATGTAAATTATGTAGTTGGTGACCCGGAAACAGATTTTGCAATAGGCAAACTCTGCCTTCTCGGTTAACTGAGGTATTTATTGCTTCAAGTGACCAATAACACTGACTGGACATCCACAGCAAATACATACTCACCCAGTGCCTCCCACCATCTCCTGCTCAGGAGGAGGAGGGGAGAACTCCATGATGTCACTCTCTCTGGTTGGTAGCGGAGGCGGAGGAGGAAAGAAGACCTCGTTAAAGTCCTCTTCTGATTGGCCGCTACAGATTTCTGAGGGCTGTGATAGGCTGAGGAGGCTGGACTCCGAGATCCTAAGGGAGGAGAGGCGATGCTGGGTGGAGGAGAGGGAGGGGGAGAGGGGCAGAGAGAAGTGATTCACCCTGTCACTCTCCCCAATCCCCGCCGTTGCCATGGTTTCCTCTGTAACACCACCACCCTGAACCGGGTTCAGTAGCGAGGAGGTGATACGATGAGGCAGGGGGGAAGGACAAGGCAGGCCAACCGAGGCAGCCAGCGGGGAGGAGATGTGAGGCCTCTCTCTCCTGGTGACACGCGGTTGAGACTCGCCCGCTCCTGCTGCTAGGAAGTGAAAAGAAAGAAACAGGAAGTAGAGGTTAGAGGTCCCCTCTGGTTTCATACTGGCACTGATGGAGAGTGTGTGTGGAGGTGGTGTGTGTGTGTGTGTGTGTGTGTGTAATTGCCTTGGGGACCTGCAGCCGCAGAGTGGGCGGGGCTAACATCAACCTGGTAGTGGTGGTGGGCGGGGCCTGAGGAGGGTGGGTGTCCCTCTGGGGTCTGAGTGTTGATTGGTCTAGAGGACAAGCAGACAGTGGGTCGTTAAGAGTGGATCTTCTCTGGTCTTCCTTGTCAAGCTGTCTCCACCCTGGGGAGCTTCCTTCAGAGGGCTGAGGAATAGGAGGCTGAGACTGGAACTGTGATGAAAGCCTAGGCTAATAAAGTGAACCTGACCAGTGTGCATCACATCACACCATCACATCACCAGACAGGATGTATTATCTACAGCACTGCTTCCTAAGTCCAGGTGTGCCGTGGGATTTTGTGACAACCATATATTATTATTGCAAATACAACTACACAAAAAGTGATTCATACATTTTTAATTTACCATATCAGTACTTTGTACTCATGCATTTCCCAATACAGAGACACATTCTATTTCTATTCTATCTTACGTTGACATTTTACAAATTAATTATTTTCAAATAAATGTTTTTGTTAATAAATATTTCATGAGTAATAGTAAATAAAAATAAGTTTCAGAGTGATAACATGTGTTCTAGAGGCTGTTTTGCATGGATATGAACACAGATGTCTTGAGATTTTGACTTGTCCTTTGGTGTGCCCAAAGGATAACCCTAACCCTAACCCTTGGGCACAAAAGGTTTGAAAACTTTGATCTACAGGATTAGTTACCTTTATCATGTTCATAAGTCACATCCAATCCTGCACTGTGAGAGCAGCCAGCAGGAGGCAGCGGTAAGACACGTTACAGACAGACAGGCAGACAGACAGACAGACAGACAGACAGAGAGAGAGAGACAGACAGACAGACAGACAGACAGACAGACAGACAGACAGACAGACAGAGAGAGAGAGAGAGAGAGAGAGAGAGAGAGAGAGACAGATAGGTAGTTCTACCTGTCTGGTTGCTGCAGGACTTCAGATGTGGGGAGCGTTGTCATGGAGACATCGCTGATGTCCTGGAACAGAGGACAGTGGGGTTAGGGTCAACATGTAGAGACATGAGACTATCAGGGAGGGGGGAGGGTACCTGGTGGTGTGAGGTGGTCTCAGGTGGTGTTGACAGACAGCGGTGGTGTCGATCACCCGTCTCTCTCTCCTCCAGATAATCCCCCACGGAGGCCGACCTGCCCGACTCGGCCCTCTGCAGAGCCCCATGCACCTGTCGGGAGAGTCCCTGGTCCGGAGGGTGTTTAGCCGGGCCTGGGGCTGGAGTTAGGCACTGAGCCCCAGCGTGGAGAGGGGGCGGGGGGGCTGGCTCCGTGCTGAAGGAGGGGACCAGGGGGTGGACTCGTCAACATGCTTCATGTGCCTTTCTTCCAAGTTTACTGCAAAGGTAGTGATGTCCCCTAACCAGCAGCTGCTTCCTGGCCTACTAGTTACTGTCTATCGTTTAGTCTACCATTTTCTACCTAGAGAACAGTCTTCTATCGGCAGAACAGTCTATCTTCTACAGAACAGTCTTCTATCTACAGAACAGCTTACAGAACAGTCTTCTATTTACAGAACAGCTTACAGAACAGTATTCTACCTACAGAACAGCCTTACACAGCAGAACAGTCTTACAGAAAAGTCTATTATCTACAGAACAGCCTTACAGAACAATCTGCTATCAACAGAATAGTCTTACAGAACAGTCTTCTAGAACAGTCTTAAACAACAGTCTTATATCTACAGAAGTTTTCTATCTACAGGACATTATTCTAACTGCAGAACATTGCTATATAGACTCCTGGTCACCCCTCTGCTCATGGGGTTAATCAGACACAGGACTGCATCACATGAGAAGCGCCAAAGGACACAGATGAACTGGGGAATAATATGAATATAACAGAATACCTTGGTATCTCCTGATCATTTGAAAACACTTTTAATGGACCTTTCATCTGAGACTTGTATTTGTTTTAATAGAAGTAATGTTTCTTTTAGCATTGTAAAATGTATTCCCCTCATCTGTTCCCATCGGTTCATTAAGAAGCAGGTAGGGGTCGGGGGGCACCTTGCTCGAGGAACCCTACAGACTGTGGACATGGGGGAATAGAACCCCCTGAGCACCAGACTAGCTACAGTGGTGAGGAGGTGGAGCATGGGGGGATTACCCAGAGGACGTGGATCTGGGAGTGCTCATGCTGCTCTGAGCTCCAGTGGGCAGGTGTGAGCTCAGCCACCCCTCCCCAGGGAGGAGGCTCCACTCTGGGCAGGACTCGTGGAGGGAGAGGAGGCTGGAGGCGGAGGACAGGCTGGAAGCTTCTGGATGAGGAGAGAGAGACAGTGTTTCGATTTTGTAAATGCTCATGCCAATATCTAGCTCACAATATACTATTTTCATATCAGTCGATGCGATAATTGTTATGATAGCAGTCAATGTGTTTACACTAGAAATGTCCCGAAAAACTATCCTTCAACTGCGAAGAACGACCATTTACATCGCAACGGATGTCTGCACCTACAAACATGTCAGAAAAATGAATGTTCATTTCATGGTCAATTCATGTTAGTTACAGGCAGTGCCAAGAGTGCGAAAACTGACAAAATACAAAAGTCACTAGTTCAGTTATAACCAGTAACAACAGGTGGTGGTTTTACAGGTTGTCTAAACCAGCGGTTCCCAACCCCTGGTCCGCGGACCGGTGCCAGTCCGTGGACCCGTTACTACCGGGCCTTGAAATACTTCCCGAATAATGGTCTTTTCTTTTGGTTTTTTTAAGTGTTTAATTTTCAAACCTCGCAGTCATGTTATTTAATGCAAAACATAAAAAATAAAGAGATACAATTTTGATTTTTTTTTAGCGGAAGCCTTGCGATCGCTTGGCGGGACATTGGTTCACGGTGCACACGGTGTGAGGGGGGGACGTGAAGTGACAGTCAGGTGCAGAGATCCCAGGAACTCCATGGCTTTTTTGTAATTTAGAAAGATATTGCATATTCAACAGATATTCACACTCCGATTTACAGCGATCTGAACTAGTAGTTCTGGGAACTAAAGACCGGTATGAGCCCCAGTGCGTCTAGCGGTGTCTTGCTGCCGAGGCGACAGGCTTCCCAGCGAAGCAGCACTCCTCTCTATAGAACTATCATTTGGTTAGTATTTCTATAGGCCAATTACAAAGTGCGCTGTCCTAAACAATAACCAAACTAAAAAGCAATCCAACAGGATATGTCTCACATTTCAAAATGTTCCCAATGCATATAAAATAAAAATGGCTGTTTAGAAGTGTATCCCGCTAGCTCTACAACAGTAAAAAGCAGGTAAAAGTTGTAGATTAGTTTTTGTTGTTATTTCTTGCATCCAAGTTCGTACGTAATCACATCACGCACACATCACAATGTAGCTTATTGTATTCTGCTTGCACGCATTGCGCTGAATCAATGACCTGGGGCACAGCAGAGGATGTACTTCCTGCGGCAGCTGAAGAAGTTCAACCTGCCAAAGACGATGATGGTGCACTTCTACACTGCCATCATCGAGTCCATCCTCACCTCCTCCATCACCATCTGGGTCGCTGCAGCCACTGCCAAGGATAAAGGCAGACTGCAGCGCATCATTCGGTCCGCTGAGAAGGTGATTGGCTGCAATCTGCCATCTCTCCGAGACTTGTACGCCTCCAGGACCCTGAGGCGTGCGGGGAAGATTGTGGCCGACCCCTCCCACCCCGGACACAAACTTTTCGAGTTACTCCCCTCCGGCAGGAGGCTGCGGGCCATCAGGACCAAAACCTCACGCCACAAAAACAGTTTCTTCCCATCGGCAGCTAGCCTCATCAACAAGACCCGGGACCCCCACTGACCACTTACTGTTTTTAGGACCAGTCTAATGCGTTACATTAACACTCCCCTGTCACAGTGGGAACATTTGCACATTTAAATTGTAAAATACCTGCAATTTGTACTCTTTTATTTTATCACAGCCTATGTTTCTTGCTCTTGTTCTTGTATTTATTGTTTATTGTTGCACCGACTGACCAGTCCAAATTCCTTGTAATGTGAAAATTACTTGGCAATAAATCCTTTTCTGATTCTGATTCTGAAGCAGTAAAAA
>OMKP01085612.1:0-15374 GCA_900302375.1 Bathygadus melanobranchus | reverse complement strand
ACACACACACACACACACACACACACACACACACACACACACGGCCTTCTTGAGCATTTCAGGTTGCGTCTTTATTTCAAGGCTTGGACGGGAGCTGGCGCGGTCGTCATCTTGCGCGGGCGCTGGGGTCTTCTGTCCCGCGAGACGTATCCAAACAGAACGACCCCGAAACCGTCCCGATCACAGGCTCGTCCTCGTGACGCCGTTGGCGCGGCCGCTCTAGCGGGAACGAGCGGCGCTAATTAGAGCCGAGTCAACCCGTTCCTCTGACCCCGTTACTCGCGGCGAGCGCGCCACATAGCTGGGGGACGCGGATTGGAGTTTGTGTGGGCGGGTGTGAAGAAAACCAACGGGAGGGAAATAAACTGCTTCTTTTTCGTAATTTTTTTTAAACGATTTCAGTGCGGTTTCTTTGTGTTTGTTGACGCGTCGGTCGGACACACAGGGCGACGACGACTCTGTCGCTGCAGTGATGCGTTCCGGGTCGAACCTTACCAACTTCGTCCCTTTGTTTCTGAACCGTGATCTCCGGGGGATACGACGGGGGAAATGTCCCCTTTTTCTTTCAGCATGAGATGAAGGAGAAGCAGCGTGTGTGTGTGTGTGTGTGTGTGTGCGTGTGTGTATGCAACAATGCACACTAGACACAGTGGTGTATATTTACCGCTGCAGATCTCCCATTTGCTTACACAAACATTTTTGTCAGACCCCACAGTGTGCGGTGCGTGCACAGGGTACGCAATCTCATCACACACACACACACACACACACACACTGTATCAAGATATGAGATTTCAACTCCACCACACCGTAGCAGAATGCACAGTAAACTGCTGTTTATTTATCAGATCTGTCAGATGTCTGAACACGAATACAACTCTCTACGTCTCTATCCATCTGTCCATTTATTTAACTATTTTAGCTCCTCGGCCCTCTAGAATCACTTTACTTTTTCAGAATGTGTACATTGTTTTTATTTTTACTATGTGCAGTGTCTGCCGTCTACCTACGCGTCCATCCATCCATCCAACATGTGTTAGATTACAATGGTGTATCCTGAGATGACCATGAATATAATAAAACTAATAATGATGAACTGACCCGGTCTTCCGGTCGGCTCTTGACATTTCCTGCTCATATGTCCAGATTATAAACTAGAAGACCCTTCAGACGATCACGTTAATGAGCACGGCGGAGGTCTTCACTTACACCATCCGTTCTTACAGATGGAAACACCGCTCTCCGCAAGACACTGTGGCTTTTGGTCTGAGGATGAGAGGGCGTCTGTAATCGCACAGACCAGAGGCACCGGGCGAAAGATAATGACGACATTATCATGAAACGAATATGCAGTGTGTGTGTGTGTGTGTGTGTGTGTGTGTGTCGGTATCTAATGGACAGCTTTTCTTTGTCTTACTTGTTATTACTTAGTTTCAGTATATAGTTAGTGCCAGAAGTTGCTTTGGCTATAAGTTTACGGGTGTCATGGCAACAAGACAGGCCCCCCCCTAATAGTAATTACCTCCATGGAGTATTTATAGCGCTTTCATCCAAAGCACTTTACATTGCCTCACATTCACCCATTCATTCATACACCGACGGCGGTGTCAACCATGCAAGGCAACAACCAGCTCGTCAGGAGCAGTTAGGGTTAGGTGTCTTGCTCAGGGACACCTCGACAATTAGCTAGGCGGAGCCCGGGATCGAACCAGCAACCTTCCGGTTGCCAGACAACCATCTCTACTCCCTGAGCTACTGAGCTACTGCCGCCCTCCACCTCCATAGCATTCAGATGAATGTCTATGACGTCACAAACACTCAAAGCCATTCAGTTTCGTACATTTTGTGAAAGAATACATTTTGAGAGTAAACAGCATAATAGTAATGACTGCAGAGTGCTGTGTCATCACAGTCCTCTCAGTCGTGTTCTTTCAGTTGAGAACCTGAAGCAATAGGTGATAAAAACTAAATCTACTCCCACTCCTGCTGTCCCCCGTGGGTGATTTAGGTGTGACGCTGAAAACAGCGAGATGGACAGTATGGCAACATTAAATTACTAGCATATCCCTCAATGGTGCACTAAAATTCTGTGACACACACACACACACACACACACACGTCAAACAACATCTGTATACAACTAGTACTGATATTGCACTCTGCTAGGAAACAAGAGGACACACGCGCACCCACACATACACACCCACACGTATTTATCTGTCTCTGGTGAATGATGAGGAGTGTATGGTAAACAGATTAAAGCCCTTCTCAGCAGGTCTACAGTCATCTCCATGGACCAATGAGTTCTGGCATGACTTTACCCAGCATGGCAGATACAACACAGAACTCTGTCCCTCTCGCAATCTCTCACCACCCACTGAAGTGGTATGTAATATACAATGCTAATGTATCTTAAGTAGCAGGGTAACCAGTTCCTCTTGACTGAGGTATGGAAGAAGGTCTGGTAGGATCTGATCCCAGGTCAGTAGCAGTAAATCTGTTGGTTTCTTTTTCACAGATGCATCATCACTAATCTCCTACCGGCAGAGCTTCCCTCTCCAACCTGCTAAAGTATTCAGCTATACATACATTATTCAGCTGGGTGTGAGGTCAGATCCCGCAGGGAATCCTCAAGACTTCCACAGTGAGAGAAGAACAGACATCTTTGTTGGCTGTAGTCTTATGATCAGACTCCTCTACTACTCATTGAGGGAGAATCTCTGACAGCCAAATAAGTCAGACCCAGTCAAACACCACATTTACAAGTTCTCCTCGCTGTGAAGAACTACAAATAAGACTACAGTGTGTGTGTGTGTGTGTGTGTGTGTGTCCAGTGCTCTCAAGTAGATATTTAGCCAATGTCTGGACTGTCAAATGTAAACCAGTCCAGGTTAAAATGTCTCTGCCCAACTGTATTGGCTATAGAATGGGCCAAATGCTTCTCCTGACTCCATTACAATGTAGATGTGAAATTATGGTAGTCTGACCTCAACAATAAGTAGTAACTGAGCTTGATACAATTAAGAGTGTCTTCCATTAAGGAATCAGAAACAGACAAATTATTAGTTTTGCTGGGTAACTAAACACCATATTACCAACAGTAGTAATTAATATAGGGCATTTTCAAGCATGCTGCTTTAAAATAAACAAAATACATTAATAGCCCATTACCTTGAGACCCGAAAAGAACAGCCAATCCGGGAATAAAAAACAGATTTATCCATACGTTATTCATTGTCCTTTTGAAACTCCCTCTTGCCCCTCTGGAAACGATGGATACTCAAACAATGCATCTGGTGCTGAGCAGGAGGAGTATATAGCAGGAGTATATAGCAGGAGTATATAGCAGGAGTATATAGCAGTCCTGCACGGGTACATCAGCTCTGTTCCAACACTCTCACATGCAAGGTGTTCTGGTTTCAGTTCAATACTGCCACCTACAGGTTTACATTTAAATGTGATATGCATTACATGCAAAAACAATTTTTTATTTTGTATGTCACCCATGTATAAAACAATGTATTGCCAGTCAAGCGAGAATAGGGGCGTACGTTTTTAGGGGTGTGCCTGTCGATTAGAGGTTTGGCTCATGGCAAGTAAAAGTTCTACTTCAGTGGATGATCATTGGCTGTACATATAGTATGTTCCAGCTATGAGAACTGCTCATAGTCTCTTTGAACTGTAGGCTACTTGTTAGTCCAACCTTTGACGAGGCATGTTTTGAACCGAGAGACCAGGAAAGCGTCGGGCTGATCCTGGATTATGCATTCACAGTTGCTTTCATAAAGAAATGGCCACAGACTATAGAAAGTTGAACACACTACAATGCATGCACCGACACAGTACAACACAGAAACATACACTGGGAGCATAGTTACAATATTGTGGATGCAATAGTTTTTCTCATTTTTTGGCTACTAACCTTTTTATACAGACCAAAATCGCATGCAATATTTTACTGATCTGTGATCTGTTTACAAAAGCAGATATTCATTATTTTATTTCATTGATCTTCAAATTGCTACCACTATGAAATTGAACAACTTCATTAAAAAGGAGTATATTGTCATTTTACCTAAAATGGCATATTAAAAACAAGCCTTTTCATGTTTTTTTTTCCATTTTCTACGACCAGACTTGAGAGCAAGGTATTAGAAAAAATAGTCAAACAGGTCCAGGCGAAGGTCCTTGGGTAGTCGCACCTGCGCAATTTGTGGATTTTGCTCATTTTGTTTGTAGCAAGAAGACATATGATGTTGATATCATTTTTCAAAATGATTCAGACTGATCTCTACTGCCATGTCTCATTGAGACACAAGCCGTGTAAATTACTAATCAACTCATCCCGAGACTAACAAGTTACTAACTCAATCATATCTACATATCTGTCTTCATCATATCTAAATCAAAATCTTATCTGTCTTGCTGAATAACAAATCCTCTTTGTGACACGATAGATAGTAGATAGGCGACATAATAAGGAATCATAATAAGATCATTAAAGCTGCTCACAGCCTCAGAAGGTATTCACAGCACGCAGCGCCAACCCCAGCGACCGCAACCCCAGCGACCGCCCTTTTCCCGCGATTCGCGGGGACCCGTCACTCGGGGCCGATGAGATAAGTGTCCCCAAGAGATAAGGAGTGAATCCGAGTCATGGTTTGACAGCAAATATCGTTTATGTGTTATTTTGCGGCCCCTGTGGGCAAAGTGGTACCTAGCGCTTAGCTTAGCACTTATTGAAACTGACACTGTGATGTCATTAATTGAGCTATCGTCATCAAACTTGTTAAGTGTGTTAAGCTATGTGCCGAGCTAATTTCAGGCGTCACTTTCCCAGGATCATTTAGGAGCAGTGAGATAAGTTGAAATGTTCGTCCATCCACCACATTTTTTTGAGACCTTGTTCCCAGGAATACATATACCGTGGACGAATTAGAAATGTGAAAACGTACGGTTACCAATGGAAAATAGAAATATGGAATCCCTAGAAATATCTACAGTTTCACTGTGAACACCTAATAATAATAACAACCAGAGTGCAGAGTTTGGATCTGAGATCAAAGCAGAGGTTTTAGTTTGCGGCAGTTCCCAGTGGTAACTCTGAGTTGTTCTGCGTTCTAACCTTATAGGCCTCTGGATTGATCTCAAAGATTACCAGCAGTCCTCTCTGAAAACAGAACAAAATAAAAACTGCCAGACAACGAAGAATGTCAAACTGGATGAAGATAATCCGTCAATATAGACAACTGACTGACACACACACACACACACACACATACACACACCCCCACCCACAGCAACCTAGTCATTTGAAGTGGTGTTTTACCTGTGATTCCAGATCCAGAGATGAAGGGCCAGGAGGATGGAGCACATGCAGAGACAGAAAGAGCGAGAGAGGTATTGAACAACCACTTCACAGGGAAAGGACACATTACAGAATCAGCTTGAATCAACTGTTGTTCATCACCACCAAACTGACAGATTTTTCTCCTTTAAAAAAAGGAAACAGGATAAATTGTATGTTCAAGGCAAATTACCCGAACAACACAAACGTTGCCAGACCAAACCTATGATTAGGAATCACATGCAGTTGAGATACTAGGCATCAAGTAGGCAAGGCATTCATTCATTCATTCATTTGCCTTACACACATTTGTCAAAATCATACAAAAACAGTCAGTCAACTGGGTAATTTCCTTGGGTGGAAACAAATAGTTTGTAGAATACTGTTTTGTTACCTCAAATCTACATTACATTGTGCACGCATGCACGCGCGCACACACGTACGCACGCACGCACACACAGGCCTGCTTTTGATGCAAACACATAAGCCTATACAAGATGCACTCAAGACCACAAGAAGTTGTAAACTACTGAATTATCAACTTTCATTTCACTGACACTCACTCACAAACACTGAACTGGGTGTATGTAATTTTGTTTCACTTAAGTAAACTCTGCCTAACCCTGCATCATGCATGGGCTACATTGCATTTAATTAGCATTCATGAATGATTCAGTCAACTGACCACAAGAAATTCAAGATGAGAGCAAGTAGTATAATAATTGGAGACATGTTGACAAGTAAAAATAAATAATCAAACCGTGGAAATTATAACCAAAAGGAATGATTAATAAAAACAGGTTTATAATAGCAAGGTAATTTTACTGCTTCTAAATGTATTATGATCAGAGCCGGCCCGACGCATAAGTGAACTAAGCGCCCGCTTAGAGCACGTATGGCCACCAAAGGGCCCCGAAGAGCACTCGAAATGTCCCACGAGAGAGCTTGGAATGTTTTCTTGTTAACTTGTCAGAGTGAATCACAGGGTGCGAAGATGTGTCAACTTGTGTCAATCTTTTAAAAGGCACTACTCAAATATCTCACCATTCAAATGACGCAACACCACACAAGAGCGTGTGCTCTCATTTCATTGGCTCCCTTTCATTGTTAGTGCCATTATCGCAGTTTCTGATTGGTGTGACTACATCTCTCTGGTGTGATTTAAGGGAGAAGGGGCCCACAGTTAAAGTTCCAGATATGGACCGATACCCACACAGGGGCGGAGGTGACTCTCACGGTGATGATGATGATGAGGAGCCTTTGCTATGTGTTTGGTTCCAATCTCCTGTATAGCTCATAATAAAGTGCAGCATTAGAGTAGTCCAGCTCTCAGGTCCTTGAAGCAGCTGGGAGGTGTGTACATAAGATGAACAGTTTGAAGAGCAAAACACCCGGTGTCAACAATCTAAATGAACAGTTGTGAATCCCTTTCTAAAGTTACAACAAGCCACCAGACTGAGAGTCGAAAGTAATTCTGAAATAATAAAAAAAGACTTCAGAGATTGAAGTATGGGGGATGGGTATGGTGACCAGATGTCCCCGTTTGTCTGGGATTGTCCCGATTTCAAGCTGGGTGTCCAGAGTCTCGACAAATATCTGTAAAACACTAAAATGTCGGTGAGAAATTGTCCCGGTTTTCATTACAGTTAAAAAAACAACAACAATAATAATAATAACATCACACTTGTGTTATTAGTGATGTGACATGTGAGTCTCATTGTGTCCCATCTGCCCAGGAGACGGCATCGCTTTCAAGTAACCGCTCCTCCCCCGTCAACAAATACAATCGGGTCACCCTAGGGAGAGGCCGCATTGTGGACTGAAGGGTATGCAAAAACACTTGTGACATCAATCTGGGGAGACAGTAGCACATTACCTTGATACGACAAAGAGCTAGACCAGTTTAATGGAGTAGCCCGGCTGTAAATCGGAGCGGACGGCCTGTGTATGGCATCGAGGAGGAATAACATCAACACACTCCCGTTGTTGCGATCCATCACTGCTGGTGAGGAACTAATCCCACAAGACACACCAGTCATTTCCAATGTCTGGTGTCTGACACGCTCTCACCCCCTCCCCTCTTTATCACTCACTTCATCAGTGGGACAGAGAAACCACCACTAGTTGCACTGTGACCAATGATGTTAAAGTAAAGGAAGCTGATCCACCAATTAAAGTTGCGTAGGACATTTTTAACAAAGAAAGAAATATGATTACGCACAAAGGGGAAACATTTAGCATTGACGGTAACCTATTATACCTGGGGAAGGAACCAGACGACGATGATGAGAAGTCGGTAGTACTGACTTACAACAAATACTACCCCAATGGCAGGACATATAGGACATCAAGACAACAAGACCTATCCTTAGGTTTGTGTCATGGTTTGACTGGCCCTCTAAGTACTCTGATATTAAATACTGTCGCATATGTGCAGACTGTCAAAGTGCTCTCTGTGAAGCTACAATCAACGCCAACTATCACCATTCCAGCTAAACAAATGGAATTGGACAATATGGGGGCCCCAGTGAATGGTATTGCCACGTGTTCCCAGAAGCTTTTTCCTCCCTGTGGACATTTTTACTGACAGGGGTCCAACTGCACATTTCACTTAATGAGTCAACAAAGAATTGGGGATTAAAGCCATCAGTGCAACGCCATTCCACCCAGAGACAGATGGACTTGTGGAGAGTCGGAAAACCACACTCTCAAGCAGATGCTGAGAAAGTTTGTGTTACAGGCACAGCCGTTCCTACGCTTACACACTCACAGAAACACAGAATCTGGATCAAATGGGACCAGCATGAGACGCGCCACAGAAATTACAGGGTCCAAGAACGACAAGTACACTCTCTAAAGGATGAAATACAAAGAATGTTGGAATTGGGTGTCACCCCATTGAACACTCCAATCGCAGGTGGAGCAGCACAGTTTGTACTGTTCATTGACTTTCATGCCGAATGCCGTTCATTTTTATTTTTGTGCTTACCCAATTGTATTACCACTGTTGAAGGGTACCGGCAAGTTCTGCTGAATGAGGCAAAGGCACGGACTGCTTTCAGAACACCATTGGGACACTTTGGCCTGCAGCTCCAGCAACCTTCCAGCGTGTATAATGTGCGGAGGTGTGGAAGGCTGTGAAGACTGCAGTGCTGTCGGGTTGAATGACATCAACAGCAAAACCGAGGAACTGGGATTAGGAGCAACTCATACTTTGCAGTAGAGATAACTCACAGGTTAGAGTCAAAACCAAGTTGGTTCACCAGGGTTATTTAAATAGATTATCTGATACTATGGTTTTTACCACTAACGTGGAGAATATACCAAAGTTGTTTGGGGGGCATTGTAACATTTTAATATGTTTATTACATAATGACAATTGTTTACATTACATTGTTTACATTTTGCACTTTTTTTGTAAATAGGTTAGATTTACTGTTAGGAGCAAATTGAATATCACTGCGCAGAAGTGGCAAGCCATTCTACTGTAACTACCATTCAGTACTTTATTTAACAATCAGTCGTCAGTGAGGCAGAAAATAATTGAAGGGCTTCAGGGATACAAAGTAAGGTGAGAAAGTGAATCAACATATTCGCTTCATTTTTTATCACAGACGAGAAAGAAAATGGCATCTTCAGTGTGCATTTCATGCTTAATACACAATACATTTCCCCTTCAGGCAACATAGGGTTTTCCATCAGAGTCACTGGAAGAGAAATACTTTAAATACTGAATTATTACCTCAGTATTGCTATATAGTTCTAACCTTGACCTAGGGCATTGGAACTGTGGATGGAAACTGGTTTTACCACATGACAACTTAATGCACTTAACACGTCATGTTAAAACTGATTGAAATTGATTAGTAAGAGCACTAGTCCATTAGTCTTCCTCTATGGAACCCCGTTTTACGTGGTAAGCCTCAAGAACAAATCAGAACAGAACAGAAGATAATGGCTTTTGTAGTGCACTTCATACAAGGGCATCAATTGCACTAGAATATATTGTTCAATGTCAAGGCTGGTGGAGGGGCTGCATATTATTTATATGTATATTCTCCCTTTATATCCTTCTACTGTATATACAACAACTCAATCGTATGTCTATTAGCATTTAGAGAGCAGCTGTGGCAACATTCCTGCGGAGGTTGGAAGGAGAGAAAAAGCCACAACGTCTTGTTTTCCTCCTGAACTGTGTCTCTGAAGGCTGGCGAACGGAGCAGGAGTCACTCCAGCGGGTTTTAATGGGATGACACTCAGCCTTGCACAACTAAACTGAGGTCAGGCCTGGCAACAAGCCTGACATGGACCAATCATCTTTCACCTCCCTCCCTCGCTCATAATTACCCATTAACCGATTAACCAAGTCGAGGGCCTCGGGTTATGTCTCAATATTTAATGCGTTTGTCTCAAAAGTGGCAGGAAGATAATAAGGCATTAATGAATGATCAAATTAGACAGCTTACGTCTCAAACTAAAGACAGGGTCCTACACAGTTGCATGATCATGATTAACAATTCACTGCATTGACCAATACGAGACAAATTAATTGGAAAATCTTCCATATTTCCCTCAAACGATGAATATGGTTAGCGAATATTAGACTGAAGAGGATAGGTGTCCAGTACATCAAACGAGCCCAAGCCAGGTCATATCCACCATCCTCACGGTCGATGTGTTGGTCATTATCATAGGACTCCTGCTTCTCATCTTGTTCACATCCTGAGTTGACTTGCTGCTATTGATGAAGAACGGTGAGCCATGAAGAGAGGGGGTCAGGCACAACAGCATTACATGCTGCAGTGGCTCTAGAAGCGGCTCACGGCCATTCTTCACTCTCTGTACTGTCAGTTTGGCTACTGTCCCTGTAGTAGGTTAGACTTCCTCCGGACAACTGTCATTTGTTACAACCTAATGATGAACTTTGAATTCTGAAATATATAGGGTTGTATCTTGTCAAGATTTTTTATTCAACAAAAATTCTAATAACTATACATTAAAAGAAGCAGAACAAATAATCTCTGAGTAGAAAAATATTTTTAAATTGTAGTAGAAGGAAAAAGAACATGAGGCAGAACGCCAAGTGTGAATTGATATTAGGGCGGCAGTAGCTCAGGAGGTAGAACGGTTGGATCCCCGGCTCTGCCTAGCTAATTGTCGACGATGGTTGTACAACAAACGAAATAGGGTTAAATTGTCTCAATGGGAAGATATAATCAACTGAGATTGTGATCGGTGATTGAGATTGTAACTTATGCCAGACATATGCCACATGACTTTTCAAATCAGGCCATCTCACATAATTTACCCAATCACAAATCCAGTCTTACAGTCGCAAAACAGAGTGCACACACTTTATGGTCGCAGGCCTGTCTACTCATCATAAGAACCATGGAGGAACATCAACCAGCCGCAATTATTGTTGGTGCCATAAATGTGCAGAAAAGCCGGCCAAAAAGAAGGAGAAAAGCAAGCAACAGGGACAAGCAGCTCCTCCATACTCAGACCAAACAATCCGTGGTGCCATTTTTCTTGACGTGTCGATATCAACAAGGACTGGCACAAATGACGTACTGATGATGACTTCTCATTGGCAAGTTTGACAATTTGGTTGCACCACTCACACTACAAAAGCTACGACGAAATTATCAAATACAATAAAATAATAAGAATAATAAGGCTCAGCAGAATGGATCGGGAAGATGTGGATGCTATTATTCACATTTATATTTAGAGCATTTGGCAGACGCTTTTATCCAAAGCGACTTACAAAAAGTAACACATTTGTCGATGTTAAATTAAAGTCAGTCATGTTACAGAGCTCAAGAACGACAATTATCAGAAATCTCAAATTCCTCTTCCACATTTCAATCTGCTGGGATTGTCCAGTCAACATTGCATCCAGAAACCTATTTTCCTTTGGTGTATTTGCAGTGTAATGTTAACCCATCATCTTGGGGTCTTGGGGTGACATTCCAAGGCTGGGTTCATGAAACTCAAAGGAGGCACATTTTGAGCACCAACCATTATTAATATTATTAAATACCTATTTAGTATTTAATCCATTCAGGATACAAGCCAACACATTGTCCGTGATATCCTTAGGTACAAAATAACATTCCAGTTTGAATAGGGAAATGTATTTTAGTTTGTTTTCCGGTTCCATTTAATCATGAAAGTAAAGGTTGTGGAAATGTCAGAGTTGTCCCAAACCTAAAATCAGAACTGCACCTGATCCGGCTGGGCAGTTTCTATGGCAACAGCTCATCCTCACTTTGCTACTGTGTGCTAGAGTAGAGGAAAGTGAAAAGTTCTCCCTGACCTGTCTATGCATCATATTGATAAAAGGTGTCCTCTATCTGCCCGGTAATAAAGGATCCACAGAATCTGTCAAAACCCACCAAAATCTAATTTACATATCTGTCCCCAGGTTCTCATTTTCAATAAGTAACACAAATGTTGGTTGCTGGTTGAGAGCCAGGATCCCGGTCACACCAGTCATCAAGACACAAACTGTGCAATTAATCTCTCTCTCATCAATGTGTTTGTGTCAGTTTATGCAGAGAGAATGGTCTGTGAAACAGCATAATGTATGATGAATAATAACCTAATACGTACTACAGTCAATAGACCATTCTGGCCTGTCAAATAGAAACAAGGTATCCATGTGCACCTGATGGGGAACCACATCATGTGCTCGGGAAGTGATCGAAGCCAGGCAGTCATCTTCTAACAGAAAGATGGACAGAGATGGCTCCGGTGTTGCTGTTTGTTTGCTAGATAGACACATCCTAAATATCAGAGTTAGTACATACCGCACACCTGCTCTACGGCTCCACATAAAATCAATACAATGCAAAGTGTATGGAAATAAAGACAATCTTTCCAACATCCTGTGTGAATTCTCATTCGTCGTGACAATGTGAATTACCATAGAAATTGAAGACCTGTTATCAAGCCTGATTTAAAATGCTTGTGGCAACATAGAGAAAACGGGAAAGTCACTATAAATGTACTCAAATATTCCCGCTCCTCCTCTGAGGATTCGACATTCAATATAGCTGCTCCATTGTTTTTTTGTTTGCAAGCTGTTTAGCTTGTCTAAATGAAACCCTGCAGAAGTAAATCCATCTTATCAATGAATCACATCCCTGATATCCAAACTAATTACGAAGTGATGAAGTGGAGGGCTTATAGTTGTAGAAACAATCCTAATCTTAACAGAAAAATCACTTTGAGGAATGAGGGTCATGGTTCTTTTATGCTGACTAGCACTGGCTCATCTTTTGTTTTTGAAGAAAGATAAAGAGAAAGAAAGAGAAAAGGCTGAGCATGACTTGAACACCTGAGCGATGTCTTTATGATGGTATTATATTTAATTTGTCCTTTTGAAGGGATTTTGTTATTTTGAGCATTATGAGTCATCCCTAACCTTAGATAACTGGAAGTGGAAAAGAGAAGAGAATATGATTGGAATTTCCAATTATCATAGTTTATTCCAAATATTTTAAACAGTTGGTCAATGGAGTGCATGTCTGCAACAGTTCAAAGGTAGTGTGCGCATGCGTGTTATTCATTTAAACAATCCTTCCCTATGACATGCCACATTTACTTATCCTTTCATAACATGCTAAATGTCAGTTTGAATAATAGCAGTGCAGCGCTGCTCTGTGGGCTGGGTCTGGACTCAGGACCCAGATCCACATTAATATTCTATCTTCATAGCTACAGAACAGCAGCCACTGCTTATCGGTGGTTCTTATCGGTCTCCCCCGGCAGCACCGGTCCCACCCCGTCTCCCACATCTGATGCTCCTTGGACCCCGTCTATTCAACAAGGGCCTACCTCGTGTCTGACCGATGGCATTAATAACTCGGGCTTGCATTTAACGGGTTAAAGTCCATGCGCTTCAACATGACGACACGGTGTGAAATTATTTTAAAAGGGTTGAAAAGGACCAATATTGATTCAGCTCTCACCTCTAGGGAGCGGAAGGAAAGCGTCTCTGTAATGCTCCGACGAGGTAGATGATTTAAGCATGATTAAGAGTAGAGAAACAGCTTAGTCCCACATGAGTGAGAACAAAGCACCATCACAAACCTATCAACCATCTATAAGGAGCGATTTGAAGATGTTGATATTATGAATCATTTATATATTGGGCCCTCCCTGGGTGTCATTTAAATTCCACCTAGCCTCACGAATCAGACTTGAGCTTCATATCTCAAGCCTGATGGCAGATGAGCTCAAATCTGGGTGACTGGGGCGTTTCACATTCTTTCGCTTCATATTTGCTTTGAGCAATCACTTCGCTGGAGGCGTGGAACTGAAGTGCGTAACTGGCGAACACAAACTCAACTAGCACTAGTAAACCGTGGAAAAGTGTAGAATGTAGAATATCTCTGTAACAAAACATGAAACAAGACGTAACTCCGCCTCTTGCGGTTCCTGGTTTCCGACAGAAGCTCTCCGCAGTACTCAATGTAGCTGTTAACTAGACGAGACCCGTAACAATCTGTGCATGTAGCTTCAATCATCTACTGCACAACAACAAAAGCAACCGCAAACAAGCCATTTGAAGGCCCTGAGAAACGCGCTCCCCTCCAGTGAACTGAACTCCAGCACCGGTACAATATACCTGCTGTCCTCAGCACAATGGGACAGGAGTTCACAACGGGCCAAGCCCGTAGCGGTAATCATTTTCTGAGACCCCACGCAGCTCTGTCAAAGCCTGGGCGTGTAACATTGAATGAAGCTCACCGAGGGGCTTCATTACGAAGTTTGCCCATCCCTTGGAAATAGCACAGCATTACACGGGCACACATTTAGACCGTTTTTCTTTCAGCGTTCGTTCTATGGAGTATTTGTTAATGTAAATTATTTATAGATAGATATAGTTTTTCATAGATTTTCAAAAAAACTAAGTTGCATGAAGAAGTGAAACTTAGAAATTCCAGTTTGATGCAAAAATTATTTTAAGACTGAGAATAGTTCTGTGCATGTGCACAAACACCCTGACGTGAAACAACCTTGAAAGCGGACCGCTTTGCATCCAAACTATCTGGATAATTGCTCACAGGTAAGTGAAAACACAATGACACTTATCTACACTGTTATATTCAGTACTGTTATTTTTATTCCAGGCGTTTTGTCACGTTAACGGCTCTGTTTCTGGTACACTTTGAGGCATTGTAACTCGGGATGTTCCTGACAACTCATTTCCCTGATGGTTGTTTGTGAACGACTAGTCGACTAGTCTAAAAAAATAAATTGCCTAGGAATGTCAAGATCAAGCACATTACAAATTAAAAACTCAAACATGGTCGGAAAATACATTGTGCGTATTATAAGAGCCATTTGAAATGCTTAATGTAATGTTTTTATAGCAAAATCCTATTTTAAACGGGCTGCTGCAGGCTGGCTCCGGGAGCTGCTAGCCGCAGATGGTTGCTTGTAGGGGTCGCTCCATTGCCTCCCCTGTCCTCCCCTGTCCTCCGCCGGGCTCCACCAGTGACTGAAGTCAGAGAAAGTGCTGGTGCTGGGTGGTGGCTGCCCATCGACGCAGCTGGGCTCCAGTGCGTCTTCAGGCAGCCCTTCTGTGTCCCTTTCCAGGTCGGAGAGGTCACCCGTTGGGTGCCAGTGTCAGTGACAGTGGCATGCTTGATTGAGTACCTAGGGATCCACCCCATCGTGAAAAGGACATATTTCCTTCAGTTGAGTGTTGTTCTAAAGACATTGGACAATGCTTCACACTATTAGATTGCTGATATTCATATTCAATGCATTTTTTTCATATTGAGGGCACAGTTTGGCGCTATGTGTGAAACATTGTCCAATGTGTACTCATTTCTAATCTATGAAATACAACACAAATAGTAAATGTAATGTCTCTCCAATTTTACAATAGGCTATGAAATACAACTAAATACAGTGAGTATGTGTGTTCTTCTGTCTAACACACATCACCATATGTGCAGAGTAGTAGTAGCAGTTGATAACTGAGATTGTGCCAGGTCACTTGCAATAC